>VMDO01023228.1:0-32018 GCA_007922755.1 Pedetes capensis | reverse complement strand
GGCTTGGACTCAAGCCAGGGTCTAGAAAAATCACAGTAGGAGGGGCACCATCCCTACCCTAGTGGAACCGTCCAAGGGAAAATGCATGGGGCCAGAGTGCAGACATCTGAGCCTGGGCTCTGGTCCAGGCTGGGCTGAGAAGGCCCCAGGGGCACCAAGGCCCAGACTCAGGTTCACACTGCAGGGGTCCCTGGAGGTCCAGTGTTCCAGGTGCTGGAACCCCCAGTGCATCACTGAGCTCCTGGGTTCACAGCATCCCTTGCCTTTATGTGCAGGGAGAAGGCAGCTGTGCAGCGCTGTGGAGTAACTGCTGGCACAGAAGTACACAGATGTCTGGGAGAGGGTGGCCGACTCCAGCACGAGGGGGAAGTCCGTTTTGTTTGATCCGGAGACTCTGTACCCATCGGGGACATCTCCTTGTCGGTATTAGGAACACCATAAGAGAAATGGATCATCCTGAACCCCTGTCCCAGGTCTTGTCGATACCAGAACATGTTGTCATGGTTCATATCCTGGGTACATCTCATTGTCATGTGCTATCCTTTCTGCAAGACCTGGAATTTGGGGGTTTGAATGATGGCAGCATCCATGGGACCTGTGGAGGAGGAAAAGTTGGTGCTGCAGCCCCCATGGAAAGGCTCAGCACTTTGTTGTTGTTGTTAGGTGCTTTCGAGTAGGTATCTGACTCGGTGAACCTGCATACAACAGGGGAAACACTATTGTCAGTGCTTCTCTGCTGTTCATAGGGTTTTCAAAGGCAGATTGATTTTTGGGAGTGGGTTTGGGGGTCCGTCTCCCAAGCCTACAGCACCTGGTGTTCCCAGGCAGTCTCCCATCCAAGTATTAACCAGGCCCGATCCTCCTTAGCTTCTGAGATCTGACAGAACGGAAGCTGAAATTCCACACCACCCTGGGCCTGCCCAGGACTCACCTACCTGTAGGAGACTGAAGCCCACACAGCACAGAAAGCTGAGGCTCATGGCAGAGGCCTGGCAGAGTGAAGGGATCTATTGGTTCTCTGCACTGAAGAAAGGAAACTGAGCTCTGGAGGGAGTCATTTTGAGTCTTCACTGTCCCTGCCTGGGCCCAGAGGCTTCCTGTACTGAGGTCACACCCCTTCCCCAGGAGGGCACATGCTAACTATATACTCAAATGGAGTGCATTTGTCTGAGTTGACCCACGTTCTTGACATTTTTTACAATGTAGTTTGTAATTCCATGAATATTATATTTCTGTTAGCACATTGGGTTTAGTTGTCTAAGTTTTTCTATTCCTGGAATATTAAGGAACATCGTTATGACTTCCTAGTTGCAATGAACTCATGTGTACTAAATTCTCGAAACAGTCATTTTTATTTGCTTAATTGACACCAATCCTATTAAAATCCTCTACCTACAGTCATTCACTTTGCTAGCTGATTTCTAAGTCTCAGTGGAAGGCTCATAATCATTGGAGGATTCCTTTTGTTCTGCTCCTTGTTGATCCACTGACCGGTGGGACACCCACCAGATATTGTAAGAGCCCTTCACATCCACTCAGAGCCTTTGTTCCTGTGCTTTGGTGCTCTGCACAACCACCCACACCATTGACTGGCCTCCCCTTGGGGGATGATGGTGGCCACTCAGCACTGAAAATGACGAGGTGGCACAAATGGTTGGAGATTTGTGAGGAATCAGACTCCAGGGTCAGAAAAAAGGCTGTGGTCTTGTACGGGATGTCATATTTTATGGGGAATATCCCTCATGCAGGATGCTTGCCCTTGATTAAATAGAAAATATGTTGTTGTTGTTGTTGTTAGGTGCCATCGAGTCGAGTCCGACTCATAGCGACCCTATGTACAGCAGATCAAAACACTTGCCGATTCTGTGCCAGGCAAACAATCTTATTTATGTTTAAGCCCATTGTTGCAGACATTGTGTCAATCCATCTGGTGGAGGGTTTTGCGTTGACCTGCCACTCTTCCAAACATGATGTCCTTCTCCAGGGATTGTTCTCTCCTGACTACATGTCCGAAATATGTAAGACGCAGTTTGGCCATTTTTATATAGAAGAGCTCAAAAATTGCACCTTGCTGCACAGAGCTCCATGCTTAGAAGGATCTCATGATAGATTTAATAAATTGATATTGTGATCATCAAATTATATTTTTTTGGAAGTTTTTAATGTACAACTTAATGGGTTTCATTATGACATGAGTATCATTCTGACATTTCCATATATACATTTCATTGTATATTGCTCACATAACTTCCGTCTTACCCTTCATGACCCTCCTCCCCTATCCCCTCCTCCCACACCAATGGTCTCCTTTCTACTTGCTTGTCTTTTTGTGAGAATATTTATCTATATATGTGCTTCCTGATTTTGATTTAACCCAAGCTTTTTACTATAGTGATCTACCTCTTTACCTTCTCAGCAATATTAAATGAGTGATCTACTCTGTTTATATTAATGCCAGTATTTGGTATTATTATTATTATTATTGTTGTTGTTGTTGTTGTTTTAGCTATTTGTGTAGAGTTTTTTCTGTTCCCCCCTTTTCCCCACCATATTCATAAAGTTGTGCTATTTACATTGAGGTTGATCTGTTCCCCTTCATCCCTCTTCATTGACCCTCTTCCCCCTCCCATCTTCTCCAATCATGGCTTCCCATGCTAGATCCCTCCCTCCTTCTTTCCACTCCTTAAGTTGACCCTTCTACACTAAGTTTAATTGAGTTTTTTATTCTGTTTCAATTTATGTATAGTATTTTTTTCCTTCCTTTAGGTTTGATTGAGCCCCACATATCAGTGAGAACATATGGCGCTTCTCTTTTTGGGCTTGTGTTTGTTCACCTAAGAATATGTTCTCCAATTCCATCCATTTTGCTGCAAATGATATTATTTCATTTTTTTAATTGCTGAGTCGTATTCCATTGTGTATATGTACCATAATTTTTTTTATCCATTCTTCTGTTGATGGACACTTTGGTTGATTCTATATCCTCACTATTGTGAAAAGTACTGCATTGAATATGGAGATGCAGATGTCTCAGTAGTATGCTGACTCATCCCCCTTTTTGTCTATTCCCACTAGTGGTATAACTGGGTTGTATTGCAGTTCTATTTTTAGTTTTCTCAGGTATCTCCATATTGATTTCCCATGTAGTTGGACCAATTTACAGCCACATCAACAGTGTAAGAGGGTTCCCTTTTCTCTGCAACCTCACCAGCATTTGTTGTTATTTGTTTTATTGATCTTGACCATTCTTACTGGAGTAAGTTGGAGTCTCAAAGTTGTTTTGACTTGCATTTCCCTAATAGCTAGGAATATTGAGCATTTTTTCATGTGTTTTATGGCCTTATGAACTTCTTCATTTGAGAACTGTCTGTTCAGTTCCTTTGCCCATTGGTGTATTAGATTATTTGCTGTCTTGGGGGTTGCTTTCTTGAGTTCTTTGTCAATTCTGGAAATTAGTCCTCTGTCTGATGTTTAGAATGTGAAGTTTCTCCCATTCAGTAGGGGTTTCCTTGATTCTGTTGATTATTTCCTTTGCTGTACAGAAGCTTTTTAAAATCTCTACAAGAAAAACTTTAAAATATTAAAGAAAGAAATCACAGAGGATGCTAAAAGGTGGAAGGACCTCCCCTGCTCATGGATCAGGAGAATCAATATTGTAAAAGTGGCTATCCTACCAAAAGCAATCTATAGCTTTAATGCAATTCCCATTATAATCCAATGACAGACTTTACAGAAATAGAAAAAAAGATCCAAAAATTCATATGGAAGCCCAAGGACCATGTATAGTGAAAACACTCTTAAGGTGCAAAACTAGTGCAGACAGGATCACCTGGGACTGTAAACTGTACTACAGTGTTGTAGTAGCAAAAACAACTTGGTACTGATCAAAAATAGGCCTGAAGGCCAGTGGAGTAGAAAAGAGGACTCAGAGATACACCAACACATCTATAGCCACCTGATTTTTGACAAAGGAGCAAAGGAGGCGAATTGGAGAAAGAATAGCCTTTTCAACAAACGATGCTGGGAAACTTGGATATCTACTTGCAGAAAAATAAAAACAGACCCTCACATCTCCATATCCATGAACGCTAAGTCAAAGTGGATAAAAGACCTCAATATGAAACCAGAAACGTTAAAATTACTAGAAGAAAAGATAAGCAATACTCTCCAGCATATAGGCATAAGAAAGCATTTCCTTAATAACACTCTAATTGCTCAGGAAATTGCAACAAGAACAGATAAATGGGATTATATGATCTTAAAATTCTGAAGAATATTTGTGCAAAGGTCTTAAAAATAAGTTGCACATCTGGTCCAAAGTGCATGATATTTTGTTTCAGATTCTTTCCACTTCCCATGTGATGGCTTCCTTTTAGTGTCAGCACTGCCAGGAGTCCAGGTCCCTCAGCATCTTCAGGGCTTAGGAGAGAAGGACAGGGAAAGGGAGGTTGGAGACAGTGGGGACCCTGCCACAGTAACCACCACTGAAGCTGAGCAGGTGGGGACCAGGTGTAGTCCCATGTCTGTGCCCAGTAATCCTCTGGTCCACACACAGAGTGATACATAGCTCCATGCAGAGCCATAACAGAAAGGTGGGATTTTTAGCTCAAGGTTCATGTTAATTGGAATGAGCCAAACACAAAAAGACGAGTACTACATAACCACTTATATGTATATATGTAAAATAGATAAAGCCCTGGACTCAAAAGACAGGATGGCAGTGTCACATGCTGGCAGGTGGGGAAAATAGGGAGTTGCATTCAAAGGGTATAAAGTTCCAGTTATGCTAGGCATATAAATTCTAGGGATCTGCTATAAAATCTGTGCCTGTACCTAAAAGAGTACTGTATTGAATAGTTAAAAATCTGTTAAGAAATCTAGATTAAGAAAATAAAAAATCCCAACATGGAAGTGGAAGGGGAAAAGGAAAGGAACCAATTGGAGAGGATTGTGAGGATAAGAGAGGGTAATAGGGGGTGCATGTGATCAAAGAACATTATATACATGTATGAAAGTGTCAGAATGAAACTCACTATTTTGTGCAACTCAAAACATACATTTTTGAAAAATCTGTTAAGAAAGTTGATCTCTTTTATACATTCTTGTCACAACTTTAAAAAAATGATGAAAAGATGGCAAAAATGGTACTGTTAACCAAAGAAAGAGAATAAATAAGAAAAAGTGTATAATTAATAAATTAGGTAATCTACTATGTTGTTGTTGTTGTTAGGTGCCGTTGAGTCGGTATCTGACTCATAGTGACCCTCATAGGGTTTTCAGTGGCTGACTGTTCAGGATTGCCTTGGGAGTGGATTGCCAGGTCCTTCTCCCAATCTACTATGGATAAGCAAAAAGTATACAAACCATATTTTTTTTCGTATTTTCTACTTTCATCATCATTTTTATATTTTCTTTTCTCTCATTTTCTATCTTCTGTGAATAATGCCTTCTACAAAGTGGTTATTAAGTGCCATTGAGTGGGGTCAGACTCACAGAGACCTTCATAGGGTTTTCATTGGCTGATTATTTCTGGATTGCATTGAGAATGGATTGCCACATGCTTCTCTCATTTTTGTGGAGCTGGAGATTGAACCTGGGTCTTCAGACAGTGTGGAGCAGCACTCTGCCAGCTGAGCTAAAACCCCTTTGTACAAAGTAGGAGACCAAACTGCTTGTGAGTAAAAATGATCACATTCTTTCCCTCATGGTTGATCATATCATGCACAGGAAGTGTACACTTTTCCTGGCAAAGACCTAGAAAAGACCCCCTTCCTTTTGTTCTGCAACTGAGAAATCTCATTACTCACATGGCCTAATGAGATCATGTCTCTACCATGGCAACAGGACTATATCTAGGCTACCTCTGGCCTGGAATTCAAGATCCTCCTGCCTCTGCTTTCTGAATCATTGGAATTACAGATGTGTACCATTATGCCCACTTTGAATCTGTTTCTTCTATCACAAAAAAGGAAGGAAGGAAATGCTTTGCCTTGAAGTATGTTCCTGGGACTTGTCAGGGAAGAGGTTATAATAATCACATATGATGTATGACCCATCCTGCTAAACAGGACCTAGGAAGGGGAGTCTG
The DNA here is from genome assembly GCA_007922755.1 of Pedetes capensis. NCBI lineage: Eukaryota > Metazoa > Chordata > Mammalia > Rodentia > Pedetidae > Pedetes > Pedetes capensis. Next base: position 25,930 of record VMDO01023228.1, on the reverse strand, counting down.
ATGAGGGGATAGACCTGGGGAGTGAGGGGTAAATGGAAGTGTCAGGGGTTGGTGGAAAAGACTTCAGAGAGTTACTGAATATGAGGCCAGGAAAACTGCTTTCCCTCAGATATATATGTGGGTAATATGTTACCTTGCATAGATTCTGTGGGCATTGAACAGACCATATACGTGAACAGTAGCAAGTGTCCAGGAAAAGCCTGTCAGACTCCCAGGGCCTGAGCAGGTCTTGCCTGTAGTCCTACCTTCCCAGGCCACCCTGAGCAGGGGTAGAAAGGTTTTTGTGCAGAAAGCTTATGATCACGCAGGGCTGTGCCAAGCTGCTGGCACAGAGAAACAGTGCCGAGTCACCCAGCTCCAAGGAGCTCACATTGAGTTCAGAGCGATAGTCCCGGAACTGCTGTGCTGAGAATCGGTCAGGCACGGTGCCTTTTCCCCCCGGTTCCCCATTGTAAAATTGAAAGAGGAACTGGGGGCTCTGACCCAGGCTCTGTTGGTACCAGTATACAGACAAATGACCGGAGACAGGGGAGCATCTCAGTGTCACTTGCTGTCCTTCTGCTTTGATCAGATGTTTTGGGGTTTGCAGGACTCCAGGATCCGCTGCACCTGTGGGTCAGGAGACAGAAGCTGAGGGAGGAGAAGAGGAGGAAGCCCCTGCTGCAGCCTTGTGGCTGACTTGTCTTCTGGGGATGAAACACACAGACCAGAGGCTTCTAAGCTGTGCCCAAGACTCACCTGCTCCCAGGAGGAAAAGGGCCACACAGCAGAGCAGCTTGGAGCCCATGGCACCCTCAGGAAGACAAGGCGTCCCCTAGTTTAGTTCAGGGGTAAAGCCTCCTGGGGTGAGCCTTCTGGGGTTCTGAAGTTCTGGTCTCCCCAACAGTAGTACAAGTCCTGCTCCTGTGTGACTCTCCCTGCAGGCCACACCTGCCCACTGCACCATGTGGTAAACCCCAAGGCTCTGTTTCCTTCCCTTGTCCTACCCTATGCAGCCCCAAACTCCATGTCGATCAGCTTGAGCTCCCACCCCATGTGCCAATAACATCCCTTATTTCCCTCTATACTGTCTCCACCTCGGCCCTCGCCTGTCCCTGGCCTGACCATGATTCCCTGCCCCTTGTTCTCAGCCCCTTCCCCCTTCAGTGCCCACCCAGGATCAGAGACCCCTAGGTACACACTAAGCCCATGGCACTCCTGCCCTTCCCTTAACAGTGGAAAGTTTAACTCCATGTGGCCAGAGCTGGCTAAATTAACTCAAACCACCCTCTTGATGTATGCTGGCAGCCTAGCATTCCCTTCAGCTATTGTTCTCCAGGACCACCTGGGAAACTTTCCAGGCCTCACCTTGGCACTGTGGAGACAGAGCGCCACCATGTGGTCAATGGCACATAGTTGATGGAGTCCCTCCTTCTGAGAAGAGCTCATGACTGACTAAATCAGGACAGCTACCCCAATATCTTTCCCTGTCTCTCACTCACCCATTCTACTGCTTTCCCAGTCTGGATGACTTAGAGTTGATCCTAAAATCCATCATGAATGCACGGAGGCAAAAAATCATATGAGCCCATATGATGGTTAAAAAGAAAATAAAAGTTACTCCACTGCAGTTAGTTTGCTAAAATGAAAGAGGTGAGCCAGACTAACATGGGTCACAAAAATAAAGTGTGAAGACCTCAAGAGGATCCAGGCTGACTAATCAGACCCAGATCTTTGCATATTTCACATTTAAATCAATTGTTACCAAATTTTAGACAGTGAACTTCATGAAGAAAGTTTCTATATTTTACTTGTTCATTCCCAAATGTGTAAACTCTTGAACTAAAACAAAAGAAGCCTCTAAAGTATACTTCACGGAGACTCAGCTGGGTCTGAATTTTCTATTGCTACCCAGAGCAGCCTAGCAGCTCTCTCTAGTGCCTCTTGGTAAACACTCTGAAAGAGAAACTCTTTCCAGTTGGACAAGTCCTCACAAGAAAACACACACAAGCCGGGCGTGTTGGTGCATGCCTGTAATCCCAGGGGTTTGGGAGGTGGAGCCAGGAGGATTGCAAGTTCAAGACCAGAGGCAGTCTGCATAATTTAGCGAGGCCCTGTCTCAAAAACAGTAAAAAACATGGGCTGGGCTGCAGCTCAGTGGTCTAGCACTTGCAAAGCATGCAAGCTTGAGGCCCTGGGTTCAACCCCCAGGACCACAAAAACAAACAAACAAACAAAACACACACACACACACACACAAACTCACACTTGCACACTCGCAATACCTTCTAATGGGCAAGGCTGATAAGATTATTTGACTGAGCACAGCTAATTTTTCTTTCAGTTTTTCCAGTAACTTCCAGGAAAGTCTTGATATGTTTCCAGCCACACCAAGTCCCTAAAGATGGAGTTATGGAAAAGTGTGGCTGTGGTGAGGAATTTCTTTGTTGTAGGATCATGTGGCTGCTTTGAATACTGCTATAACGTAATTTTCCAGTTCCAAAAGCACATCAACAAATTCCAACTTTCAATGCAGTTAAAGGACTTCATGATACTGGTCCTCCATCCTGACTGTGAAATCACAGTGGTTCAGAATATCAAGGAAGTTGTATAGAAAAGCAAGAAGACCCATAGTGAATGTTGATTATAGTTCATGTAAGAGCAATCCCTTATGAGGGGAAAATATTAATGATTAATGATGCATCCTGGGCTCCATATAAGTTGGTATTAATGTTTTCATTTCCAAAGCATCAAAACATGTCAATTATATACCTGGCTTTTCCTCTGAAAGTGAAGGCAAGAGAGTGTACTATCCAGGGCTGGGAATGTCCAGGTAAGAAGGGAAGAGGCAGGTGGATGCCAGCCAGCCTTTGGCAGCTGCCAGGTTTGAGTAGAAGTGGTGTTTCCAAGCCTGGAAAGAGTGAGAGCGACAGGAGATTGGTCAGGAAACGTTGGTAAGAGCCATTTTGTCACAAATGGTGGTTGGATCTGGGCAGTGAGGGTCAAGCACAATTTACCTTGGGAAAATTGGAGATCTTTTGTCCCTTTATGAGTAGGATTGATATGACCGACCGCCTGTGTTTTGAGAAGGGCCCTGACTGCCTATAGAGATAAGATTGGGATCAGAAGTCAAGAAGGAAGATGTCATAATCAGCTTCAGGGTTCTCATGTTAGGCAACCAGCTATTGGTGATGTCCCTAACTGAGACAGCCTGCCAGCTGACACCAGTAGCCATGACACTTTGTTCTCTCTTTTCTGGGTATTGAGGACATATTAAGGGGGTGTTGAGAGAGCTTGTGCTGCACACGGCACCACTGTAGGTCACCCAGCCGCACTATCTCTGTTTCTAACGACTTTTCTTCATGTCTCCACCCCTTGACTGCCCCCAAATCTCAATTTATTCTCCTTCAATTATATAAAGCAAACCCCTGTGATTTTACTATCTACAGCCCACTATTATCATACAAGCTTGACCTCAGAATTAAATGTCCTTCTTGTAAAAGAGAGAGGCAGCTATTAAACTCGAACTCTTCCTCCTCCTCCAAGATATACAATGTCCAGCAAAGAAGGTGATTTTGGCGAGATCTTACTGAAGTAGCGTGTCCGAAGAGAGTTTGCTGGCCTTGATTCCCGTTCCCTTGAATGGCAGAAAAGCCCCAGGATTCACTTTCCAGACACCCACAACCATTTTTCTTTCCCCCATGCAGTCCCCAAGACCTCACAGACCTGTCAGGTCTGAGGTTGCTCCAGCTGGGCAGCAGGTTCGTGCACTGAGCCCCGGGGAATCTGCAGGGCTGTGCCAAGCTGCTACTGCAGAGATACAGCGCCGAGCCCTCCAGCTCCAAGGTGCTCAAGTTCAGCTCGGAGCGATAGTCTCTGAATTGCTGAGCTGAAAACCTGTTGGGGCATTTCCTTTTTCTCTCAGTTCCCTATTGTAATATTCAAAAAGGAAGTGGGGACCCTGGCCCAGAGCCTGTCGGTACCAGGACACACTGGAGTGCCCAGAAATAGGAGAACACCCCAGCGTCACTTGCTGTCCTCTTGTTTTGACCACGTGTCTTGAAGTCTGGGTGACTTCAGCCTCCCCTGGGCCTAGGGGAAGAGCAGATGGAGAATAAGCATGGGAGAGGGCTTAAGGGTGCTCCACAGGGCAAAGCGGAGGATTCAGGAGTCGGCAAGCCCTGATTGAAGATGCTGTCCTTCTGAAGGCCTCACCTGCTCCCAGGAGACAGACGGCCATGTAGCAGAGGACCCTGGAGCCCATGACAGAGTGTGGGGAAAAGCAGGGCGGGTGTCGCTCTGCCCAGGGTTCTGGTCCTCTGAAGGCTGGGGCTCTGGGTACAACTCCTGCGATTGGATGCTCAGCTGTGAGGTCACTGCTCTGATGGCCCAGTCTCTGCAGATCGTCACACACCCTCGTCCTGGGCCCCCGCTTGTCCCTCACAAAGCCTACACCTCAGCTGATGGGGCTAGACTGGGCGGCTCCAGACCTGCCTGTGGTTGGCCATGCGTCCATGACACAGCTCCTTTGCTTCTTCTTGGAGACAGTTGTTCCTCTACTTGTCCCTTCCCATGGCATGCAAGGTGCCCCAACCTAGCACCAACCATTCATTCTTCTTTGCAAGCCCAGAGAGACCCCCTAACCACTTCACAGCTGAGGTTCATGGCTCCCTACTGGGGGAAGCACATCTGCAAACTTGTGGATATGGTTTCAAAGCTTTCAGGGGATAAAAGCACCCAACAAGGCTGTTCTTAACTCTCCTTGTCCCTGACAGCTATTTCTATGGGTTCCTCCCTAGAGACATTTGGAGTTTCATAGTGCCACAGTGCCCCCATATGGACTCTTGGGAAGTCACCAAGATTTCACCTTTGTTAGGGACTAAATGTGTAATAGGGCTGGGAGTTAGCTGTTGGTAGAGTGCTGCCCTGCACTCTCTGAGGTTCTGGGTTTGATCCCCAGCACAGCCAAAATGGGAGAAACGTGTGGCCATCCATTCCTGAAGCAATCCCGAAAAACAATCAGCCATTGGAAACCCTATGAATAGCAGAGAAGCACTGATATAGTGCCAGGTATGGCACAGCGTTGGATAGTGAGCTGACTCGATGGCACCTAAGAACAACAACAAAACGTGTGATGGTATTCCCAAATTCATGGGTTGAAGTCCCCCCCCGGGTGACTATTTGAAAATAGGGCCCTTACAGAGGTAATTAAGGTTAAATGTGCTTATAATGGTGGAGCCTGGGTCCAGTAAGATTAATGTCCTTAAAAGAAGGCAGAAGAGCTCTTGTTGTCTGCCACATAAGGATATAGCAAGGAGGTAGCTATTGGAAAACAAGGAAGAGAGCCTGCAATGGAGCCCACTCATGCTGGCACTATGAATTCAGACTTCCAGTCTCCAGAACTGTAAGAAGTAAATTTATTGTTTAAGCCACCCGGTCTATAGTATTTTGTTATGTCAGTCCAAGATGATGAATACAGCTATTCCATGCAGACATGGTTCAAGATACCTGGGATGTATTTAAATTAGGAGCTATTTCACCATCCTGTCTAATATCCTGTTTTTCCTGACATCACACACACACACACACACACACACACACACACACACACACGCACACACACACACCAGCCCTAGCAAATTAGAGATGTGTCTTCCCTTAAACTCACTTTTTGCAATGCAAGAGAAGAAAAGGGTCATGGAAAATGTTTTCCCTTTGATAAAATTCTGATGATGAAGACCAAAGCAAATATGGTTGAGCTTAAGAGGAAGTAATAAAGGAAGAACTGTGCAGAAATTAGATAAAGACTTCCCTCACTACAGTTAGTCTGTCAAAGATTTTTGAGTGATTTATAAATAACTGGAGCTCTTGTTTCTTTAATGGCCTGGGCAGCTTTCTCAAGACAGACCTCTGAGCCTACTCTCTGCCTGGTGTCTACTAATCATCTTACTCAAAATGAAGAAAACAAAACTCATTTCTCCCATACACTGGGGCACTTGTTTCTTTCTCTTCTATCTTTTCTCTTTTAGAAATATTCTTTTGGTTTTTGTTAACTGATAATAATCTAGCTCCCATTTCCCCTATATATATTTCCCCTATATATATTTCCCCTATCTATAAAGTAAACATGTGTGCAGATAAATAAATCCCTTTGAGTTTTTATTTGATGATCAAGTAGAAACTAAACTGTTCTAACCCTGCACACTTAGAGTACAAGGAAGGAGAGGCCAGCCTGGATTAAAGGGGAATTAAAAGATAAATGGGGGCTTGGGAAAACACAATCAGAGAAAATTTCAGTTCCTGAGCCCTTACCTTACAATGCCACTTCCAATTTAGTTTACTTCCAATCCAAATTGCCTTAAGTACATCTGATTTAACTGTTATTCTGTGTTAAACAGTACATTGTATAGAATGAATATGGCTATTCTGATACAATGTATTTCCTGATTTTCTAAGAACAAAGGCAAACAACCTCAACAGATACCACTGAGAAGTGTTCCTGAGCCACATGCATCAAGACATGGGTGGTCACTAGTTGCTAATAACCTATGATTAGTGACCAGCTCCTTTTATAAGTTGCCACCCAGAGGAAGAAACTTCCACTCTGAGTCTCAATAGATATAAACCAGGTAAAATTTTCTCAAGGCAAGCTTACCTTAATATTTATGAAGTTTGTGCACATGTAACTCATTAAAACATTTCATAATATAAGCTGATGTTCTGATGGGTCTTTTTGATGGTAGGTAAGTGAGAGTTTCTACACAAAATCATAAAAATATAAACTACTAGTGTAAATCACATGAAGGAAAAGTATATTTCTCTGTTTCAAAAGGAACACCTAGCAATTGATCGTTTCAATTAGATAAAATTTCTACATGACTAGTCAAGCTCAAACTATAAAAAGCATCAAATCAATATCCAAGATTGCCTGAGAGACACAGTATATCCCATGATAAATAGCCATTATATTTCAGATGGGAGGAGGCACAGATAATATCATACAGATATATGAAACATAAGAGGCTTGGCTCTGAGTCATTCTGCAGTTGCAAAATTGCAAACCAGCACCACATCTTCTGGCTGCTTCCCAAGGTGAAGCTGACAAAGCTAGAAGGAAACATGGAGACCAGAGATGGACCCAAAGCCATGAGACTCTTGGGAAGACTGCAGCTATTAGGGGCTGGAGTATGAACAAGGGGAGAGGCCTCACCAGAAAACAAGGTGGGGAGATAATTTCAGTTCTGCTTTTATCTGACTCCTTGCTTACAAGACAACCTTATCTACATTTTCATTGCAGAAATCAATAGTAGAGTAACCAATGGCACCAAGGAATAGCAAAGACTTCCAAAGGCAGAGATACATGCTATAGTCTGAATGTTTGTGTCCCACCACTGAAACTCATATGTTGAAACCTAATCACCAATGTGTTGGTGGTAGGGGCGAGGCTGTCCGGAGGTGGTTAGCTCATGAAGCAGAACTCTCATAACTGGGATGAGTTCCTTCATAGAGAGCCCAGAGTGCTAGCTAGCTCTTCTACACGTGAGCACACTGAGAAGGCAGCATCTGTGAACTGGAGGGCAAACCCTCAGCAGACTCTGCATTTGCTGGTGCCTTGATTATGGACTTTCTGCCTCCAAAACCAGGAGAAATAAATGTCTGTTGTTTATAAACCACTTTGTTTCTGTTGTTATGTGCCGTTGAGTCAGTAGCTGACTCATAACGACCCTCCATCCAATAGGGAAAACAGTATTGTTACTGCTTCTCTGATATTCCATAGGGTTTTCAATGGCAGATTGTTTGTTGAGAGTGGGTTGCCGGGTCCTTCTCCCAAGTCTACAGCACCAGGTGTTCCCAGGTGGTCTCCCATCCAAGTACTAACCAGGTCCAACCCTGCTTAGCTTCCAAGATCTGACAGGATTGGATGCCACAGTGGTATGGCTACAGGCTTAAACCACCTAGTTTATAGTATTTTACAGTATTTCGAATAGAATAAGAAAATAACCAACTGGTCAATATATATCCCCAGAATGCAAATTACTGAACTAGATGAACCAAGCATTTTACACAAACATGATAAATATGCTACATGAAGGTATGCAATATAAACGAGAATCTAAAGATGTCTAACATATAACGCTGTACAGAGTTAATTTATTGGTGATCATAATAGTAGTATACCTATTTGACACTAGCTTTTCTAGGTATTTTATTACAAGGAAAATGTTATTTGAGCCTCTAAGAGAAGCCAATGGTTGGTATAAACACTGGCAGTTTTTGTTCGAATAGGGACTAATACATATTGTTGTTGTTGTTGTTACGTGCAGTCGAGTCGGTATCCGACTCATAGAGACCCTCATAGGGTTTTCAATGGCTGACTGTTTCGGGATTACCTTGGAAGTGGATTGCCACGTACTTCTTTTGCGGTGCTGGGAATTGAACTTGGGACCTCAGAGACTGCAGCGCAGCACTCTACCAACTGAGCTAAATCCCAGCCCCAATACATACTAGTTTCCTAAAATAATTCCTATCATTGTTGTTGTTAGGTGCCGTCGAGTCGGTATCCGACTCATAGCGACCCTCATAGGGTTTTCAATGGCTGACTACTTCAGGATTGCCTCAGGAGTGGATTGCCAGGTCCTTCTCCCATTTTTGTGGTGCTGGGAATTGAACTCGGGACCTCAGAGACTGCAGCGCAGTGCTCTACCCACTGAGCCAAATCAAGCTTTCTTTTATTAACCTGTTTTCATATGTGGAAGATTTTAGCTAAAAAGTTTATGATCCAGATAATACCCATGAAGTCCTTTCTCTTTGAGGTCTGTGTGAAAGTTCCTAGAGATTATCAATTCCAAAAGCTATGAAAATTCAAACCCAAGATTTCTGATCATTCTCATGGGCATTTATCTTCTCCTGCTCTCCTCTAGCTCTGTCACATTTCCTGGCCAGATATCTAAGAGTTTCCTTGGTTTCCTCTACAAAATCACGCACCTCAAGGACTGGTGAACTTAGTAGCATCTAAAGAAGACCTTGAGAGCACTGCCACAGGTTCATAGGATGTAGAACTTAGCTTTTTCCACCACTTCCCTCCTTTGCTTCCTGCTTCCATCTCCTCTCTGCACTTGCCAGGACCTCCAGACTATCCCACCTGCAATGTGTACAACCATGCCCTCGGGTTACCCTTCCACACTGGGCATCTACCCAAAATATTCCCATTAACAATACTTTATACCCTAGGGAATATGGGGCCAACTATTAAAACATTAAATTTTAGTTTGCACTTTCAGAGCTATGTTTAATCTATTCTTCTTTCTTGAATCAAACTCATCCTTGTTAAAAGATTATCTTTTTTAAATGATTAAACTGTCCTTTAATTTTTATTGTAATAAAATACACATAAAACAAAATCTACCACTTTAAACATTTTTCTTGATGCACCAAAAATTAATTTTAACCATTTTAATCATATAGTTCAGTGGCCTTAACAACATTCCCATCATTGTGCAGCCATTATCTTCATCTATCTTCATAACTTCTTCATCTTCCTAAGCTGAAACTCTATCCATTAAACACAAACTGCCCATTCCCTCCCACTTCCCACCTACTGGCTACTGTGATTTGATTTTCTGTCTCTATGAATTTAACTACTTTTGTCTATATGTTTATACCTATATCCATGTGTTGTTGTTGTTGTTGGGTGCCATAGAGTCATGTCTGACTCATAGCGACCCTCATAGGGTTTTCCATGGCTGATTGTTTTGGAATTGCCTTGGGAGTGAATTGCTACATCTTTCTTCCATTTTTGCAGTGCTGGGAATTGAACTCGGGACCTCAGAGACTGCAGAGCAGAGGTCTACCAACTGAGCTAAATCCCAGCCCAGTATCCATGTATCTATTTGTATATATCACATTTGTTTTATCTATTCCACTATCAACGGATAGGTTGTTTACACCTTTTGACTACTGCAAATAATGCACTCCCAGGAACTTGGTGTACTAATATTTCTCCTAGTACTTGCTTTCACTTCTTCCAACTATATATCCAGAAGTGAAACTGCTGGATCATATAGTAATTCTATGTTTATTTTTTTGAGGAATTATCATATTGTTTTCCACAGTGAGTGGCTGCAATATTTTAATTTCCTGCCAGCAGTCCTCAAGGGTTCTAATTTTGTCATATCCTCACCAACACTTATTTTCTGTTTTTATTTTTCATAAATCATCCTGCAGCCAGGCACAGGTAGCTCATGCCTATAATCCCTGTGATTCAGGAGGTGGAGACAGGGCATCAAATGTTTGAGGCCAAAGGAGGCCTACCTAATTTAGCAAGACTTTGTCTCAAAATTTAACATAAGAAAGGGAGTTCAGGGTGCAGCTTAATGGTAGAGTATTTGAAAGTGTATGCAAGGTCCTGGGTTCAGCCTCCCCCTATCACAAAAAAAAAGACATCCTGATGAGTGTGGTATTTTGAATTTTTGAATTATGGTGAGACTATATGATTTAGGGGCTGGGATTTAGCTCAGTGGGTAGAGCGCTGTGCTGCAGTCTCTGATGTCCCAAGTTCAACTCCCAGCACCACATAAATGGGAGAAGGACCTGGCAATCCAATCCCGAAGCACTCAGCCATTGAAAACCCTATGAGGGTCACTATGAGTCGGATACTGACTCGACGGCACCTAACAACAACAACATATGATGGGGTTCTCTTTTACTTTTACTTTAAATATATTACTTTTCAAATCTCAAGTTAACTAAAATATTTGTCTCTAAAATTATGAAAAGTCACTTTCACCTGTAAGATCCATAGGTTGAGGAACCATTGACCTCAAAGATCAGAAAGTCTTCTCCCACAGTGGACTTGAAGTTAGGTAGACAAAGCTCTAGACTTGTCACCCTAGCATCTACAAATGAGGATCATGTGGGTTGTCTTGGAAACAAGTGTTTTGTTTTGTTTTGTTTTTTAATGAAATGAGCTTAGGACATGTCCCCAACCCCTGACAATCTCATGGCTCACCTGGAGACTGGTCCCATACCAGGCAAAGTATTCTGCCTGCAATTCAACAAAGATCACATTTAAAATGAACACTTAGAATATATGGCTACTTTGACTTGGAATTCATGGTTGATGAAGAAAGAGAACAAGAGAAGTAAAAGTGAATGCCAAGGTTTCTTAAGCAAACCATTTTATAGCATCTCAATTGGCATTGAAAAGTGAATATTATTTTCCTCTTCAATTATTGGAGCATTATTCCCTTTGGGCCATGTCTATGTTACAAGGCTGATGAGTTTGGAGTTACTTAAAAATCAGTGGTTTATTTGTCTAAGTGATTTATTTGTCTTACTTTCTTGACAAAATGGTACCAATTAGGAACTTTAACACAAACCCCAAAGATTTATTGATTGATTTCTTCAACTTGGCTCTTTGAGGAACTAAATCATGATTCCCAAATGTTTTATTAAATTATTTTTATAGTCAGTTATTTAAAGCATTTGTCAAATCATGTCATACTAGTGATTAAAGTCTAAGTAGCATGCAACAAGTCTAGTATGGTGTAGAATATGATTAGTTCCAAGTTTATATGTGTCCATGGCACACCTAGGGGAAGATATCCAGCTAGAGGTTCAACATGAAGTCATGGATCTTGGTTAAATTCAAACTGGAGATAAACAACTGGAGATCAATGTAGCTGAATAGCTGAGGCCTGAGGAGGGTGATAGTGGAGGAAAAGTCAGTCACTCGAATAAAATAGAAGAAATGAAATAATAAAATGAATTGAATAGGAATCCCCAATGGAAATTCCCAATTAAGGACAGTTAGAAGTAAAGGAATTATTGGAGGATACTAAAAAGAGATAATTTAGAGATGTGAGAACAGAACCAGAACTAGAATATCATTGGAGCTGGGGCATTAATGTGGGTTTCCTAAAGCAGAAAGAGATTAACATGTTGATCCCATCAACTACTCCCATGAGCCCATGTGGAAGGAAATGAAAACCAGGCAGGACCTACAAGGAGACTGCACATAGAAGGAGCTAGCAATGGACAGAAATAAGCCCATAGGAAAAGGATGAGTGTCCCAGAGCATCTCTGTTGCCCCACAAAGGTGGATGAGTAAGTCTCCCAATCTAGCATGAGGAGTTCAGCCTGAATGGCTCAGAATCTGTTTGGCATTTTTAACTGGGAGCATCTCTAACAGAGAAGCAGTTTTGTTGCTGCCTCAGCTCCTATGGATGCAGCACATGTGTCTCTACTCCAGGTTGTGTATTCATGGAATGATTTCTAGTTTTGTGACCAGGTGTCTTAGGATCTGGCAACTATGGAGTCTCTGGGAGAAGACTCAGAAGCTAGAAAGGGAGACCAGAAAAGAGCCATATAAACCAACAGAAGAGAAATATTTATAGAAGATAGGGCCTATGAGTCCAGAAGGGATTTCTTCTGTGCCCAGAACTTACCTGCCAGGTAGAAAGCAGTCTGAGCACAGCATCCCAGCACTATGGCAGAATTGGGCAGAGCTGTCCCAGGGTTCTTATTTTCTGAAGTAAGATATTTGAGATGCTCTGATCCTCAAGCGTAAAGTCTCTCTCTGTGTGCCTCACACAAATAATACTGCTATCAAGAATTTATTTGGGGGCACATTGACAGCAGTTATATCTTCATAATATTGTTTTCTTGCTTTAAAGCTCCAGAAGTATAACAATATATCCAACAGGAAAAGAAATCTAACTCCAAATCTTTGAGAACAGATGTTTGTTTTTAATGAGAGTGTCTTTTCTTTAATATAGAAGAGAGTTTCATCTTACAAGATATAACAAAAATTCTGTAATATCTTTATCTTCCCCCATTGCTCCCACAATTAGACATTATCTTAGGAGCCAAAATCTTGCCTCTGGCTCAAAGGTGACTGACTTGGTGAAGACCTTGCTCACTCTGTTCACTCTCAAAGGCAAGATTAATTTTCCCTTCACAGAAGTCCCAAAGCGGTTAACTTGTACTTCAGTACAGAGTGACTAAATATCCTTTAACATGAGCAATTACTTTTTCTCTGCTAGCCTAAAAATCTCTATAAAGGTACTTTCACACAAATAAACATATACAGACACCAGTAGCACTGTGCAATGTAGATATAAAATAAGACCCCCTGGGGAAATCACACAGATGAAAAGCAGTAAACATCTAATTATCCACCTACTCCTCACTCCATGTGGAGATGTGTGTGGGCAAGCTCAACTCTATACCCCATGGAAAGCCTGCCAAGAGAAGGATCCATCACCAATCTTCCCCACATATTTATGGAGACACTGAGTGGTGAGTAATTAACACCCACTCTTAGTGGAATTTGTGTTTGGGAGAGTGGCAGGTCAACGCAAAAGAGGAAAACTCTCCACCAGATGGATTGACACAGTGCCTGCAACAATGGGCTTAAACATAAATAAGATCATTTGCCTGGCACAGAATCAACAAGTGTTTCAATCTGCTGTACATAGGGTTGCTATGAGTCAGACTCGACTCGATGGCACCTAACAACAACAACAACTTAGTGGAATACAGAGCAGAAGAAGCTTCTTGGCTGGAGAAACAGAATATGAGAATTACAGGTGTTCACAAGCCATTGTTGCTGGTACCAGCTAAGAGTTTCTGTATTTATTCCCTCAACTACCTCAATCTGACTGTGCTAATTACCTGCAAAGCATTACTATGTACTTCCACAGGGGGACAAAATAAAAGGAGAAAAAATGGTATCCTCATTCTTAAAAGGTGTTGTCTCCAGGCACCATTAAGGAAATGAAAATAGAAAATTGCAGACTGAGGAAAAGGTTCACCATGTTGTTGTTGTTATTAGGTGCCTTCAGGTCAGGTCCAACCCATAGCGACCCTATGGACAACAGAACAAAACACTTCCTGACACGGTGCCAGGCACATGATCATTTTTATGTTTAAGCCCATTGTTGCAGACACTGTGTAGATCCATCTAGTTGAAGATCTTTTTTTCATTGACCTGCCATTCTCCTAAACACAATATCCTTCTCCAAGGATTGGTCCCTTCTGACATGTACAAAATATATCAGATGTGGTTTAGCCATCCTTGCTTCCAAGGAGCACTCTGGTTGCACCTTCTCCTAGGACAGATCTGTTAGTTATTATGGCAGTTCGTGGTATATTTAATGTTCATCTCCAGCACCATAATTCAAAAGTATTGATTCTTCTCCTGTATTCCTTACTCAATGTCCAGCTTTCCAGTATGATACAACTGAAAATACCATGGCTTGAGTCAGGTGCACTTTCATCTTCAGTGTGACATCTTTACTTTTCAGCACTTTAAAAGAGCTCTTTTGCAACAGCTTTTCCCAGTGCAAATATGTCTTGTGATTTCTTGACTACTGCTTTCAAGGGTGTTGACTGTAGAAGCAGTAAAGCAAAATCTTGGACAACTTCTATCTTTTCTTCATTTATCAAGAAGCTGTTTTGTTCTGTTGTCCATAGGTCACTATGAGTCAGACCTGAGTCAATGGAAGCTAACAACAACATAACTAGGTTAGAAAACTGAATCCAGAATATATAAGAGAATTCCTATAAATCAATGTAAGAAAGGCATATAACTTCATTAAAAAACGGGTCAAATGAATCAATAGGCACATTACAAAAGCAGATGTAAAGGGGTAAAAACACATAAAAAGTTCTCAATATTATTTATCATTACAGAAATGGAAATTAAAACCCCACTGGGAAAAAGGCTTTATACCAATAAATTCAACAGCACATACTATAGATAATTCCTTGAAAAACACAACGCCTAAAACTCACTCAAAATAAAATAGAAAACTTGGATATATCTATATATGTTAATAATTGACCAGGCCTGTTTTCACATACCCATAATCCCATCAATGTGAGAGGCAGAAGCAGAAGGATCACAGATTTGAGGTCAGAGGCAGCTTGTAGAACTTAGTGAGATTCTGTTTTAAGATTAAAAATAAAAAGGAGGCTAGGGGTACAACTCAGTGGTAGAGCACTTGCAAAGAATGTGCAAGGCCCTAGGTTCAGCCTCTCAGCACCACAAAGAAAAATGACCTCATAATTAATTAAAAATTTTCCATGAAGACAATTCCAAATCTAGGCAACTTCTGTGGTAAACTCTATTGAGTAAATCAATCTACCACATTTGAGAAAGAAATAATACTAATTCTATATGAATTCTTCCAAAAAGTAGAAGAGGAGATTTTCCTAATTTATTTTATGAAGCCAATATTTCCTAAAATCAAACATATTGTAAGAAAAGAAAGATACTGAAAAATAAGCTTTGTGAGCATACATGGAAAAATCCTTAACATAACTAAAGTGAATAAAGTTCACAATATATAAAATGACCAATACCCAGTGACTAGCAAGGTCTTGTCCTATGAATATAGAGTTGGTTTTATATTTGAAAACCAATTAATGTAATTTACCATATTACAGACTACAAAAGAAAAAACTCTATAATCATTTTAATGGGCAGAGAAAAAATACTTGACAAAATTCAACACTTTGATGAAAACTCTTTGCCAACTAGGCATAAATGAAAATATCCTCAACCTGATAGAGGAATCTGTGTAACAAATATTACCTGTCCCCATACCACTGTGGTGTCTGATCCCTTCAGATCTCCAAAGCTAGTAAGGGTCGGGCCTGGTTAGTATTTGGATAGTAGACTGCCTAGGAACACCGGGTGCTGTAGGCTTGGGAGAAGGACCTGGAAACCCACTCCCAAAAAATAATTAGCCATTGAAAAGCTAACAACAACATAACTAGGTTAGAAAACTGAATCCAGAATATATAAGAGAATTCCTATAAATCAATGTAAGAAAGGCATATAACTTCATTAAAAAACCAGTCAAATGAATCAATAGGCACATTACAAAAGCAGATGTAAAGGGATAAAAACACATAAAAAGTTCTCAATATTATTTATCATTACAGAAATGGAAATTATGAAACTGTGAATTATGAAACTTATGAAACTATGCTTCATGTTATCAGATATTCACAGAGCTCACTACACTGTTATAACAAAAGATACCATCTTCATAGATATCCAAATCATACTTACTCTAGGCCCCAACATACCAGAATTCTCAAGAAGTCCCTTCTCCACAGTTTCATTCTCTTATATTCTGAGGAAACTGCAGCGTTGACCATTGCTTATCATAAATCTCTCTGCTTCTTAGGCTGAACATTGGTTCACTGTGCTGGCTAGGGTAACCCTAGGTGTAGGGAAAAATTGGGAGGAAATTGGCAAAAACTCCCAAACCGGGAAAACGGCTTTTGAATATCTGGTTTTGTAAGTTAGAAATCTAGGGAAAAATGAAAGTAACTTGGTTGCATGTTTGTACAAAACCCTTCCTGATTGGACAATTGGACTGAAAGCTGATTGGCTCAGGCCATTCCATGGGTGAAATATATAAGGAGCTGCTCGATCCTTTTTCGCTTTCTTGCCCATTCCTGCCCGGACCACCAATGAGGAAACGCTTCTCCCGCTGCTCTCCCCCGGACCTTCGGTGAGGAAAGAACGCTCTCCCGTTGCAATCATCAACAAGGAAAAGAACCTGCTCTCCGTCTGATCACTGATGAAGCAACAGCTGTCTCCTCATGACCACCAAGACGACCAACACAGGTGTTGGCCCCTGGAAGGCAAAAGTGCCTGAGGCTTTTCCTTTCTCCCATCTCCGCCGGGGTCCCAAGGGCCACAGGAGTCTGGGCCTCTCACCTGAGGGTCCCGAGTGAACTGTGTTTAGTATCTGTGTGCGTGGCGGCGCCGCCCATCCAAACCTCCAGGCCTGACCGGGAGGCACGCGCCCCACATAGAGTTGGCATCCGAATGTGGGGCCCAACATAGTTGGCGCCCGAACGTAGGACCCAACACCAGGGGCTTGTATTTCTTCCTGGAAAACTGGCTTTGTCTGCTGCTGCCAGGGTTATGGTTAGGGGAGGAGAGGGGACACCACATGCAATATAGCATCTCTAGTGCCCTGACCTCCATCTTTCTAACTTTGGGAGAAGGGCCCAGCTTGTGTACTCAGGCCTTACTGGTCCCCCAAGGAAGAGGAATGGTGCTCCTGCATCAAGACCAGCCTGCCAGGGAAACCCCATGGCAAAACTCTCCAGGCCGCCATTGCCATGGTTCTTGGTAGGCTTTTGCCCCAGTTCCTCATAGCTATCTTTTCCAAGACCCAGCTACTGCATCAGGGTGGCTGGGTCTGGAGGCTTTAAAATACCAGCTCCCCTCCTATTACTGCAGCAGTAAATGCAATGAAAATTAAGAAGCTTAATCTTCCTTGTTGAAAATAAGAGAAAAGCTTATAAGAGAGAATCTTTTGGTTTGGGGCATTATCAATCAACACTACTGACTACAGAAGGTTACTTAGAAAGGTATAAGAGAGACTCTTTTTGTTTGGGGAATACCAATCAACACTGCTGACTACAGAAGGTTACTTAGAAAGGGGTCCTGGGTAATTGATGAAGGCAGGGAATGAATCCCTGGAGTATCCAAAAGGAAGTTAACATTTGTATCTACCACATCAAGAGTCACCCAGAGGCCCCATGATAGCTATCAGTCATTTTTGAGGTGGGCCTTCCCAGGAAAATTTGGGCAGCTTTTAGTCCTCAAAGGCAGCCATCGCTGAGCTGAAGATCTGTCCCCTCTTCAGAGGACAGAACTTCATTTCTTACAGTGGTGTCTTCTTTGTAGAGGAGGCAAAGCCCTGGTTGCTTAGGACTCCATTCAGGCCAGTCCTTTTATATGTTGTTGTTGTTGTTGTTAGGTGCTGTCGAGTCGGTATCCCACTCATAACGACACTCATAGGGTTTTCAATGGCTGACTGTTTCGGGATTGCCTTGGGAGTGGATTGCCAGGTTCTTCTCCCATTTTTGCAGTGCTGGGAATTGAACTCAGGACCTCAGAGACTGCAGCGCAGCTCTCTACAAACTGAGCTAAATCCCAGCTCTAGTCCTTTTATATAGTGCCCTGATTTTCCACAGTAGTGGCTGGTTTGGGTCTATGAAGAAACTTTGCCTTGATCATTGTAAGGGACCAGAACGGGCAGTTTCTTTGTTACACAGGGATATCAACTGGCAGATCTAGGTGCCAGACAGATACAGAAGGCCTTATTAAAACATAGCAATAAAGTCTTCTGCCTCTTGATAACAAAACATGCGAGCCAAAGATACATCCAGTATACTAGGTATTACTTCAGAGCTAGAAACAACAGTCCCCATTGGATTAGCTGCTACCTGGTCCTCCTGAGCATGCCCACTGAAGTAAAACTGTAAGGACATTCTTAATAAAACCTGTTCCTTCAGAGTCTCCACAGCCTCAAGAACATCCTGACAACAAAATTGCCTACATCTGTGAACTGGTAAAAGGCCTGATTTCTCCTCAAACAAAAGGACAGTTTAACTTCTGATATACAGAGATAAGTCTCATTTAAAAATCTATCAATAGTTACAACCTTGCTTTACATTTAAATTGCTTCTTGGTTGTTTTACTCAGTAACTATAACCTTGTACTATTTTCTTTTTAATCTATAGAACCTTAGATCTCTTCCTGGAATTATTCTTTTGTGTTCTTTGCCACATTCTCCAAATATAACCATCAGTATTCTCTGTACAGTTTAAAGGCTGTCACCCTTGGACTAAAACATTAAGATAATGAGCACAGCTATTCTACAAAATTATATGGCCTTTGATATTCTCACTGCTGCTCAAGGGGGCACTTGTGCAATTTTCAAAATTGAATGTTGTGTATATATCTGCAAATGTCTTTTCTGCTTCGCATAACTCACAAAACCAAGTTCAAGTGATGTCAGATAATATCCCCCCTTTAAGCAAAATGTTCTGGAAATGGCTTTGTGGATTTTTCTGATGGAAATGGATTATACCAATAATCATCATGGCCATGGTCATTTTAACACTTGGCCCTTGCTGACCAAGCTATTGTTTTAACTTTATTTCCTCTCATGGACAGTTGATTCATCCTCAAATGCTATGACAATAATCCAGCCTGATATATCTGGGCCCCTTTCATTGTCCTCCTGATCTTGAAAGTAAGCAGGAGTGAGATGGGAACCCTAAGCCCCTCTCTGCCCTCTCTCAGCCAGAAGTAGCCAGGATGACGTGGCTCCCACTTTCCTAAATTATTTTATGGTCCAAACTCTTCAAGGGGGAATGTTAGGTAGTTATCTTATATATTAGTGAGCAAGATGGAAGAAAAAGAAGATCCCGAATAACCCCTGGGTTCAGACAAGATGGATGAAAATGTGTGCCAGGCACAAGATCTTTATTATGTTTAAGCCCATTGTTGCAGTCACTGTGTCAATCCATCTAGTTGAGGGTCTTCATGGTTTTCATTGATCCCACCACTCTCCCAAACATGATGTCTTCTCCATGAATTGGTCTCTCCTGATAACATGTCCAAAATACATAAGATGCAGTTTATGCCTCCAAGGAGCACTCTGGTTGTCCTTCTTCTAGAACAGATCTATTGGTTCTTTTGGCATCCATGGTACGTTCAATATTTGTCTCCAGCACCATAATTCAAAAGTATCAATTCCCCTGTCACCCTGATTCAATGTCCAACTTTTAAAACCATCTGATGCAATTGAAAATACCATGGCATGAGTCAGATACCACTTCCTCTTCAATGTGTTCACTGACCATTAAAATGGATGCTATTCAAATGGATCCCAGTGAACTCTATACCTGAGTCCAAATCAATGACTACCTCAATTCTCAACATTCTCAGGCGTCCGTGTATGAGCCCATTCTTTGGCAAAGCCTAGGCAAGTCTATTAATCCATTTAATAAAACAAAGACCCTTGGCTTCATATACCTTAAACCACAAAGGGTTACTACACAAGAGAATTTGCCAGGTGGAGTTTGAGTTCCCATGTTCAAGGCTTACATCACACCAGGCCCCCAGGTTCAGGCATGCAGGACTGATGTCACACTGGGCATGCCCTAGTTTAAACAAAACTAGAAGGAACACGCACCCATTCTCTCTACTCTTCTCAGGCAGTTGTGCACACACCTCTCCTTCTCTGGGGTGCCCCCTGCAAGTCATCCCTTCTCTCAGGCCCGCCATCTTCTCTGTCTGTCCAAGGTACTTTTCCTTCTAATAAGCTTGCTTAACTCTTCTTCTGCTCTCTTTGGCTTTACTTTCCCCTGGGGAATACCCTAGGTATCCTCATGCCAATTCACTCAAAGAACAGAGGACTCTCCAAGTTCTTTTCCAGGTTTACCTGAACTTCTCCAGATGTCTCAATTTTCCCCAGTAATTATTCCTAAAGGATGTATTTGCTGTCATAATAAACTTTGCCTTTATTGTGTACTATTTAAAAAAAGAGAAAAGACTTCCTCTCCTTTCTTCAAGCATTTACTTTACAAGTCTTGTAATAACTCTTGCTTTGTCTCTTTGAAATATGTGTAAAACCTTTTAAAACCTAAAAAGCCTCTTTCCAGATTTAAGACCCAGGGACAGCTTTATCAATGATCTGGAAACCACTTCTCTGAAATGTAATCATCAAGGAGGATTCCTTCATCTCCCAGCATCTGTGGGAGAGTCAAAGCCTAACTCCGGAGCCTACCTTAACTCAGGTAGCTCAGATCTTCCACCTTCTGGAAAGTTCCCAGTTAAAGATCCTTCATCTCCTTTCTAAAAATCCTGTCTCCACTCAATGAAGAAACAAACTCCCAGACCCAGAGGATGCAGAGGTTCCTCTGTAGGTTCACCAGGTCACTCCCATGGCTACATCTGTCCCAACATTGGGTACCTAGCCACATTCTGTGGAACCTGTGAGCATTTCCTCAATAACATGGTCTCAGATGTCTGTCTATTATCCTGCAAATAGGATTAATTTGCTACCTGTACTGGAAGCACCTGCACCCAGACCACACATCCTCCTCCTTAGGCAGGAAGGGCTGCTGAGAGTCTGGGGAGAGGGGGAACTGTGGAGTTTGTGCAAGGGCAGGAAGTGCCTCACCGGGGCTGTGGCTGAGCTGCTGGCCCAGAGATTCACAGCTGCACGGGCTGGATCTTCCAAGTGGAGGGCAACCCCTCAGGCATCTCAGCTGAGAATCAATCCTTGAAAAAGTCAACCCTCTGCCAAAAAGCATTGTTATAGAAATAAATCAGAAACTCCACTCCTTTTTTCCAGGGTCCATCGGTACCAAAAGAGAGACAAATGACCATAAATGGGGTCACACCTCAGAGTCTCATCTCTGTGACATCATGGCTGGAGGTTTGCTGGACTCCAGGTTCCATTTATTCTGTGGAAGAGACAGAGGGCAAAAAGGGAATGAATAGGAAGTTTGGAACTGCCCTCAGGTAAATGCAAGATGAGAATTTCCTAAGTACTCCCAGAACTCATGCGTACCCAGGAGGCCAAAGATCACCCAGCAGAGGAAGATGTTGTCCATGTCAGGGTCAGGCGGGGCTGAGACCTCTTCCAGTTGGGAATTTGGTTGTCTGAAATCTATGGGGAGGTGACCCAGTGCTGTCAATCTGAGTTGCACTCACTGACTCCAGGGCGCCCCCATGTGAGCAGACACCAGAATGCCATCATACACATGAGGTGTCCCAAGGTAATCCCCAAGAGTATCCTGAAGGGTGCAGAGTGCATTAAAGAGTGAGCTGAGAGGGGCTCTCTGGTAACAATTTCAGGACAGTGCAGCTGGTGTAAGACCTGGATAGAACAGGAGGACCCACTCTCCTCTCTGATGGCCAGTGCAAAGGCGCACTCCAAAGGCTCTGAGACTGATTTAACACGTTAGGACCAAAGAGACAAGGAGGGGAAAACAAACCCACAAGTGTCAGGGTGGAGGCGCAATAGAGGGAGGAGCTGAGACCTAAGATCCATGAGACAAGGGGAGGAGCAGGGATGGGGAACCATTTCCCAGCCGAGTGGGTCGGACCTGACAGCCATGTTTGCTGCCAGCAGGGTTCAGAGAAAGTGTCTGTGTGGGTGTGGTGCTTTGATCAGCATCTAGCTTAATGTGGAAAAAGACGAGAGATGAGCAAACAGAAAGTTATAATATAGAATACAGAACTGGTGAAGACAGGGCAATAGGTATCTTCAAACCGATTTCCCAAAGCTGAATCTCCTGCTGGCTTTTGTAACTGGCTCCAGCTGTGGGATACTTGCTTGGAAGTCTCGTCTTCGGTACCCCAAACTTCAATGCTGTTTGGCCCTGGGTAACAACGTTCTTATGGAGGGGGATCCTGCAGTGTGCAGTGCAGGGCACCTCACTGGACAGTGTCTTGCCCTCTGGTCCTGTGCAGGGTGTGACTAAGGTGGAAAGATATTTGTTTAGAAGATGCTTCTGAACTTTTTTATTTTTATTTTTCCCCCGGGCCCTGTGAATTCTCAGCAAGTGCTCTACCACTGAGCTACATTCCCAGCTCTTGGTTTTTTGAGAGAGCCTTGCTATATAGCCTGGGCTGCCCTTTGACTCACAACCTGCCTGCCTCAACTTCCCACGTGCTGGGATTACAGGCTTGTACTGCCACAGACAGCTCTCCTGGTGACACGCATTTTTGTGTGTGATACTGGAGAGTTGAACCTGAAGCCTCACACAGGATTTTTGTGTGAGCACTCAACCACTGAGGCGTTCCCCCAGTCCATTTTTTACTTTGTATTTTGAAATAAGGTCTCACTAAGTTACACTGCCTGCAGCCATAGCCCTGTGGCATCCGATCCCATCAAATCTCCAAAGCTAAACACGGTCCGGCCTGGTTAGTACTTGGATGGGAGACCGCCTGGAAATACCGGCTTGGGAGGCAGACCTAACAACCCACTCCCACCCCTCCAAAAAAGTTAATCTGCCACTGAAAACCCTATGAACAACAGAGAGGCATGACAATAGTGTTTTGCCTGTTATACATAGGGTCACTGTGAGTCGGTTACTGACTCGACAGCACCTCACAACAACAAGAACAACAAGTTACACTGGCTGCCTCTGGCCTCGAACTTGAGATCCTCTTTCTTCTGGCTCCTGAGTCACTGGGATTAAAGATATGTGCCACTGCACCCAGATTTCTGGTGAATTCTTAATCCAAAGGGGTCGCTTTTTAGCAGGTTTGTTTTATTTCACAATAAAAAAAGACATTGAAAAACCTCAATTCTGAGGTGTGATCTTTTTTTTTCAGTCGCCAGAGCAGAGTCACCCACAAGTAAAAGAAACCTCATATGTTAAATATGTGTGTAGAATATAGAGTTGCCACAGGGGTTGGATTGGCAGGTGGTGTTACTGTTTGCAGCTTCTGCAAGTGTCCTACAGGAAATGTTCAATAGAGGCCTCAGTTGCCCCAAGAACTTCCTGGCTGGACCCACAGGTTTGTGTACAGGGAGCAGGTGACTCTGTAGGGCTGTGTCTTGGCTGCTGGCACAGAGATACAAGGCTGAATCTTCCGGCTCCAGAGCAGCCACATGAAGAAGTAAACTAGAGCTGCTGGGACATTCAGGTGAGAAGCGGCTAGGCACAGACTCATTTAGGGCAAGTTTCTTAAAGTTGTAGTAAAACATGAGCTGTGGGGGCTTCTGAGCATTCTGTTTATACCAGTACATAGTGTTATGTCCCAGGTGTTGTTCACATTTCAAAGACTTTTTATTTCTCATTCCCATGACCAGATGTCTCGGTGTCTGGGTAATTGCGGTGTCCATGGGTACTGTGTGGAGAAAGGAATAAAATTCAGAAAAAGAGGGCTGGGTATGTAGCTTGGTAGTAGAGTGTCCACATGCAAGGTCCTAGGTTCCATCCCTAGCACTGCAAAGAAAAAAACAAAATAAAAAGAAAGAAAGGAATGTGGAGGAGGAAGAGAAGAAGGAGGAGGAGGAGAAGGAGGAGGAGGAGAAGGAGGAGGACAAGGAGAAGAAGAAGAAAAAGAAGAAGAAGAAGAAGAAGAAGAAGAAGAAGAAGAAGAAGAAAAAGAAGAAGAAGAAAAAGGAGGAGGTGAAGGAGGAGGAGGAGAAGGAGGAGGAGGAAAAGGGGAAAAGTTCAGACAGAGCCCAAGAGGAAGGTTATAACTGCAGCCAAAAGGAACAATCTTAAAGTCCAAAGACAACTAGTTGAACCCAAGACTCACCTGCCCCAAGGAGACAGAGGACCACACAGCATAGCAGCCTGCAGCCCATGGTAGAGTCAGGTCCCCAATGCACATCCTCTAGCTAAAATGCCCTGGACGAGGGGGCTGGGCTAACGTCTCCATGGCTGTGGTTGGAAGTTTGCCTGTGACGTCACTGTCCCTGAAGTCTTTTCTAGCTCCAGGGGATATCAAGCCTTGATGGTTTATACCCTGTCTAGATTCTGATGAAGGTGGATTTGTGTTGATCAGGCTGGGAAGAATGGGTGTGGAGGCAGAAAGGGCAGAGCCAGCTTTTTACTTCTCAAGGATATTCCTCTGACCATTGCCCTTTTGCTCTAACTTCTCTCCTCATTATATAGCTCCTCTCTCTTCTCCTCCCTTCCAGATCCTTCTTAGAGACACACCATTACCCCTTCAAGGATCTCCTTCCTCCCCTGCTCAGTCACAGGGGACAACACCCTCTAAACATTGCTTCCCTCCATGTGTAAACTTGCTGGCCCAGCTTTGCAGAAGGGAGATGACTGGGTGACCTCAGATCCTTTCTGGGCCAGGAGCTGGGTCCTGGGGACACGGCTGAATGGAGCTGAAAAGCCAGGAGCCAGACTTTGTCCCTGTCGTTGAAGGCCTGGGGCCTCCCTGAGCTTGTAGCAAACATGCTGTATGCAATGCTGAAGGAGAGCAACACAGGCAGGTACAGGCGTGTGACGTGAGACAAAGGGGAACCAATCAGAAACTGACTCTAGTGTCTCTGAGATGTCCACAACTAAAGCTCCCAGCTGACATCAGATGGAGCCCCAGTGGGTGAATTTTCCTCTTCCTTGCCTTTCCTCCCTCACACTCTGCCTCCCCCAGTCCCAGCCTCAGATATTTCCCTAGAGCAGAGCCCAAACTGCCCATCTGCAGCCTGCAGGCCTCCTACCCACCAGCTGCGCAGTCCAGACCCTCTCCCACACAACAGGAGCAATTGGGGTGGGTTAGAAGAGCCAGGGGAATATAAAGAAGAAGAAAGCACCTGAACCAACAGAGTCAGCAACACCACCAGCCACCTCCACACCCAGGACACTCTGAGTTTTACTTTACAGAGATGGATTATGTCATGATCTTTAGCAATGAGCAAAATCAATATTAATTATCCAGCCACATGAAGCTTATGCCTACAGCCATACCACCCTGACATCCTGGTTAGCCCTTGGATGAGAGACTACCTGGGAATACCAGGTATTGTAGGCTTGGGAGAAGGACCCAGCAGCCTACTCCCAAAACAGTGTTTGAAAACCCTATGAATAGCAGAGAAGCACTGTCATAGTGCCAGGCATGGTACAGTGTGGGGGAGTGTTTCATCTGTTGTACATAGGGTCATTATGAGTTGGATCTGACTCAATGGCACCTAATAAAAAAAGTTTAGTAGGGAAATTAAATACATTCACAGTCAAACACTAGAGGATAAAAATGTACCTTATAATGTTTAAGAGAGATGTTCAGTGTTTCAGTGTTTAATTGCTTCATATATGTGGTGCCATATTTCCTTATCTATAAAATCAGGGAAACTGAAATGAAACAAGTTTCAGAGCTCTCCATTTCTGAAATGTTAGATACCAAACAATCCTCATCAGTTCTTCGGGTGGATTTTCAATTTGTGACTAGGTGGGATGTCCTACTGTGTGCATTTCTACTTCACTGTATGAATTGTGTTATTTTTGACTACTTAGTTATTAGAATATCACCTTTCTTAAAATGTACTGCTATGCCAACATTGTATTTTTATTCTAGAAGATTTGAGGACATAAATAATCACAATGAAATTATCCATAACCCCTAAATGATATTAATATGCATTTATTA
>VMDO01023227.1:0-32015 GCA_007922755.1 Pedetes capensis | reverse complement strand
GAAAAAATAGAATAAAATATAAAATTCCAGACCTCACGCATAGACTCTCCCCCATACATATAACAATTCTTGCAGTCAGGTGCAGTGAAGGATGCCTGGAATCCCTGTGACTTTCGGGATGGGGGCAGGAGGGTCTCAAGCCCAAAATCTGTGCAGCCCAACAAGAGCCTATCTCAAAAAGCAAAAAATGTATTGGCTGGGGCCACAGAGTGTGAGTCCAGCTTCCACTAAGGAAGCAGGCTCAAGACCCTGTTAACAGTAAAAACATATTATCTTGAGGATGGAGTCTGAACTATTACACCCAGTTCGACCGGGTGGATTCGATAATGCAGGGTGCAATGTTCCCAATAGCGCTCAGGGTGGCAGTATTTCCACACAGTCCACAGTAACCATCGGTCTCATTGGGTCCATATAGCCAAGTTCTTCATAACAATCTGGATTTAATTGGGGCCCCGAGTTCCCAAAGAGACTGTTCCAAGAAACACTCCGTGACTACTGTACTGTTCGAGAGGCAGTGAAACCTGTGGAGTCTTCCCTTAAGATCTCCCTGTCCCACGGAGATAGGGCGCCAATTCCCTAAATCAGAGATTTCCTCCCCACAGCCTTGTTGTGTGTTGTGGTCGCGCTCGGAACTTCTCCGCCAGGGGCGAGCTGCGCCCCGCCGAGAAGGGGCTCCGCCAGGGGCAAGCGGCTTCCGCCGAGAAGGGGCTCCCCGGCTGCGTGCGACTTAGCCGCCTCCACAAGCCCCGGATCTCTCCGCAAAACAGTGGGGTGATTTGGGCTCACCTCTGATGTGTCTGGGATCCAGATATATGTGTGCCCAAATTTCTGTGGAGTTCGTGATCGTAGGCCTGACCCGCGACAACAGAAGGGAGGGGAGCCGCGCCTCAGCTCTAGACGCAGATCGCTGGCACCGGCTTCCCCCGTTCGCTCTGCAGCCGCTATGCAGGGCGTTTCTGTGCTCCCTCACGGTGACTCACCTAGGAACTGCAGACTGTGTCCCGCAGGCGTGGTGAGAGTGTGCTGGCAAGGTTGCACTCCGTGTTGGGTCCGGGCCCGTGGGTGCATGTACGCGAAATCCCCTCCAGGTCTCTGGGATTCTGTCCGCTCCCTGTGTTATGGCGAAATGGCGGTGGTCCCGCTGCTGTCCACTGTGTAGCTCCTCTGAAGCCTAATCCTTAATTTCAGTGTACGCCTACTTTCATTCTTTATCTCTCAAACTAAATTATCTCTGTTTCTATTTATTCAATTTGATTTTTAAACCCCTAATCGAGGCTTCTTATTACTCCGGAACAGAAGGTGTGTGTTATCTGTCGGCCATCTTGACTCCCCCCCCCATTTTTTTACTTTTTGAGACAGGGTCTTGCTAAGTTACGCAGACTGCCTCTGGTCTCAAACTTGTGATCCTCCTGCCTCTGCCTCCTGAGCCGCTGGGATTACAGGCGTGCACCACACACCCTGCTATGTCTGATAATTTTCTAATCCTCATTTATTTATCCATTATTTTAGTGAGGCTCATTATTTATTATATCATCATTACTATATTTATCTTTTTTTCAGCATGTAGGATTCCCTTAAGGATCTTTAGTAGTGCTGGCTTACTGTGCAGATATTCTTTTAGCTTGTGTTTGTCATGGAGAGTTTTTATTTTTCATGTAGGATTCCCTTAAGGATCTTTAGTAGTGCTGGCTTACTGTGCAGATATTCTTTTAGCTTGTGTTTATCATGGAGAGTTTTTATTTTTCATTCAATGAAGGATAGCTTTGTTAAATAAAATAATCTAAGTTGGCAGGTTTTTTTTGTTGTTGTTGTTCAGTGTTTGAAATACACCATTCCATGCCCTCCTGGCTTGAGAAATCTGCTCTTTTCCTGATGGGTCATTCTTCATGTGAGACTTGATGCTTTCCCGTTGTTTGCTGTTGTTGTTGTTAGGTGCTGTCAAGTCGAGTCCGACTCACAGTGACCCTAGGTACAGCAGATCGAAACACTTCCCGATTCTGTGCCAGGCAAACGATCTTATTTATGTTTAGCCCATTGTTGCAGACACTCTGTCAATCCATCTGGTGGAGGGTTTTCCTCCTTTGCTTTGACCTGCCACTCTCTCAAACATGATGTCCTTCTCCAGGGATTGATCTCTCCTGACTACATGTCCAAAATATATAAGATGCAGGTTGGCCATTCTTGCTTCCAAGGAGCACTCTGGTGGCACTTCTTTTAGGACAGATCTCTTGGTTCTTTTGGCAGTCCATGGTATATTCAATAGACATCTCCAGCACCACAACTCAAAAGCATTAATTCTTTTTCTGTCTCCCTTGTTCAATGTCCAGCTTTCACAACCATATGATGCCACTGAAAATACCATGGCATGAGTCAGACTCACCTTCGTCTTCAATGTGACATTTTTGCTTTTCAATAATCTAAAGAGATCTTTTGCCACAGGTTTTCCTAGAGCAATGTGTCTTTTGATTTCTTGACTGATGCTTCCATGGGTGTTGATTATAGAGCCAAGCAAAGGAAAATCTTGGACAACCTCAATCTTTTCTCCATTTATTGTGAAGTTGCATGCTGACCCAGTCGTAAGGATTTTTGTTTTGTTGATGTTTAGTCATAACCCATATTGAAGGCTGTGATTTTTGAACTTCTTCAGTAAATGTTTTAAATCCTCTTCACTTTCAGCAAGCAGAGTGGTGTCATCTGCATAATGCAGGTTGTTAATGAGTCTTCCTCCAATCTTGATGCCACGTTCTTCCTCATAAATTGCACATTCTCATATTATTTGCTCAACCTATAAATTGAAGAGATAGGTTGAAAGTATACAGCCCTGACACACACCTTTCTCAACTTTAAACCACTCAGTGCTTCCTTGTTCTATTCAAACAACTGCCTCATGGTTCATGTACAGATTTCTCATGAGCACAATTAGGTGTTCTGGTATTCCCATTTTCCGAAGTGTTATCTATAATTTGTTATGATCTACACAATCAAATCCTTTTGCATAGTCAATAAAACATAGATAGACATTTTCTGATATTCTCTGCTTTCCCCTAATATCCACCTGACATCTGCAATGATGCCCCTGGTTCCCCGTGCTCTTGTGAATCCCGCTTGATTTTCCAGTAATTCCCTGTCTATATACTGCTGCAGTAGCTTCTGAATGATCTTTAGTAGAATTTTGCTGGTGTGTGATATTAATGATATTGTCTGATAGTTTGCACATTCAGTTGGATCTCCTTTTGGGGGAATAGGCACAAATATGGATCTCTTCCAGTCAGTTGGCCAAATAGCTGTTTTCTAAATCTGTTGGCATAAACATGTTAACACTTCCAGTGCTGCATCTGTTTGTTGAAACATCTCTATTGGTATCCCATAAATTCCTGGAGCCTTGTGTTTTGCCAGTTCTTTCAAGGCAGCTTCCAGTTCGTTCTTCAAAACCATTGGTTCCTCTTCATATGCAACCTCTTGGAATGGTTGGTCATCTACCAATTCTTTATTATATAATGACTCTGTGTATTCTTCCCATCTTCTTTTGATATTTCCTGCATCATTTAATATTTTCCCTGTAGAATCTTTCACTACTGCCACTCGAGGCGTGAATTTTTCTTCACTTCCTTAAGCTTGAGAAACACAGAGCATATTCTTCCCTTTTGGTTTTCTGCCTCAAGCTCCTTGCACATGTCATTATAATATTTGTTTTTGTCTTCTCGAGCTGCCTTCTGAAATCTTCTGTTTAGTTCCTTAACTTCATCATGTCTTCGTTTTGCTTTAGTTGCTCGATGTTCGAGGGCAAGGTCCAGTGTCTCTTTTGACATGTATTTTGGTCTTTTCTTTTTTTCTTGTCTTTTTAAGAACTTTTTGCTTCCTTCTTGAATGATATCTTTTATGTCATGTCACAACTCTTCTGGTCTCCTATCATTTCTGTCTAATGCATTAAGCCTATTTTTGAGGTGATCTCTGAACTCAAGTGGGATATACTCAAGGCTCTCGTATACTTGTTCTCATTTTCTTCAGCTTCAGTTTGAACTTGCATATGAGAAGTTGATGGTCTGATCCACAGTCAGCATCTGGTCTTGTTTTGACCTTTTGTATAGAGCTTTTCCATTGTCTCTTTCCATATATGTAGTCATTTTGATTCCTGTATGTTCCATCTGGTGAAGCCCATGTGTATAGTCTCTGTTTATTATGTTGAAAAAATGTATTTGCAATGAAAAGGTCATTGGTCCGACAAAATTCTATCATGCGATCTCCAGCTTCATTGTTGTCACCAAGACCATATTTTCCAACTACTGAGCCTTCTTTGTTTCCAACCTTTGCATTCCAGTCACCAGTGATTATCAGTATGTCCTGACTGCATGTTTGATCTATTTCAGATTGCAGAAGCTGATAAAAGTCTTCCCTTTCTTCATTTGTGTCCTTAGTGGTGGATGCATAAATTTGAATAATAGTCATATTAACTGGCCTTCCTTGTAGGCATATGGATATTATTCTATCCCTGACAACATTGTATTTCATGACAGATCTTGAAATGTCTTTTTTGATGATGAATGCAACCCCATTTCTCTTTAGTTTATCATTCCCAGCATAGTAGACCATATGATTGTCTGACCCAAAATGGCCTATGCCGATCCATTTTAGCTCGGTGATCCCTAGAATGTCAATGTTTATGTGCTTCCTTTCTCTTTTAACAATTTCTAATTTCCTAGATTCAAACTACGTACATTCCATTTTCTAATTATTAATGGATGTTTACAGTTGTTTCTCCTCATTTTGAGTCATACCACAACAGCATGTTGAGCACCCTGGGGCTTTACTCCATTTCTGTCATCAGGGTGATCTCTACTTGGAGGAGGCAACTCTTCCCCAGTAGTCTTCTGAGTGCCTTCCAACCTGGGGGCCTCATTTTCTGGCACTATATCTGACAGTGTCTCTTTGCTATCCATAGGGTTTTCAATGGCTAGTTGTTTCGGGAGTGGCTCACCAGGTCCTACTCCCTAGTCTGTCTTAGTCTGGAAACTCAGCTGAAACCTGTCCACCTTGGGTAACCTTGCTCATGTCCTAGGTTACAGTGGCAGAGCTCTCAGACTCATTGCAACACGGAAGCCCCCACAGTGCGGCAAACTGACAGACATGTGGGGGTTTCCCCTTGTAGCTTTCACTATTCTTTTCTTCATTGTTCTGTGCTTGAGGTTTTAATTATAATATGGTGTGTGGAGATTCTTTTCTGATCTTATCTATTTTGGATTCTAAATACCTCTTAAAGCTGGATGACTATCTTTTCAGAAGAGTTGAGAAATTTTCAGCTATTTTGTTATTGAGTGTATTTTCTATGCTTTTATCTTGTAATTCTTCTCTTTCTATGCCCGTGATCCATAAAATTTCTTTTTAAATGGTGCCCCAGAGGTCTTGTATGTTTTGTCCATACTTTTTACATTTTTTCTTTATTTTTATCTGACTGCTCAACTACCTTGTTCCAAGCCCTGATAGTCCATCTTCTACTTTGTATAGTCTGCTGATGAGGCATTTTGCTGAGTTTTTATTTGCCTTCTTGAGGTTTTCATTTCCAATATATATATTTTTTGTGGTCCTGAGGGTTGAAACCAGGGCCTCGCGCCTGCATTCTCTGCAAGTGCTGGACCACTGACCTGTGCCCCCAACCTTTTCTTTTTTTTTCTTTTTACTTTTTTGAGACAGGGTCTCACTAAGTTATGCAGACTGCCTCTGGTCTCAAATTGCAATCATCCCGCCTCTGACTCCCAAGCCACTGGGATTACAGGCATGCGCCACTGCACCTGGCTCATTTCCAAATTTTTTATTTGATTTTTTTCAGTATTCCTATCCATTTGTTGAATTCTTATTTCACAGCTTATATTGTTTTCCAATTTCATTCATTTGTTTATTTGTATTCTCTTTGAATAGTTTCATGTAATCTTTGATTTCATTAGACATTCTTATAATCATTCTTTTGACTTCTTTGTCTGGGATTTCGTCCACTTCACCCTCATTGAAATCAATTTGTGTGAAATCATTAATTTTTGATGGAGGCATGTTTCTTTCTTTTTTCTTTTTTATATTTCTTGTGTTTCTGCCTTGGAGCTTGCACATGTTTGGCCAAGTATTAGCTGGATATATTAATTTCCTGTATTTTCTTATTTGTAGTATTCTCAATATTTAGGTGAGACTGGAAAGTGACTGATTGGTTAAAGATTCTGTTTACTGGCTTGGAGGTATAAGTCAGTAGCTAAAGACTCAATTTGCTCATCAGCAATCCCTATCCCCAGAACCACTCCAAGAATATACAATTAACAACAGAAATAATCACAATTTCTTACCAAACCACTATGAAAATATAGTAATAGTTAACAATAACCACAGCAATTCCAGTAATTTTCAGTGGAAGAAGGACTAAGGATAATACTGTGTGCACTACAGTTATAATAGTAAGTGCAGGAATGGAAAAGGAATAAAGGGAATATGACTAATATGTAGTATTAGCACAATGGAGAGAAAACCCTGGTAAATGAAGGAAAACTAAGAAGAGAGAACAACACAGAATAAGGGAATAGATAAAGCAGATCAAGATAGTGGTAAATTGATGAAAAGAAAAGGAAGAAAAAGGAAAGAAAAACAAAGAAAAATTGAAAACTCAGACTGAGGCAATGACATAATGAAGAATTATGGATGGAAGAATGATAGTAAGTGAAGATACAGGAGATTATATTAGTAAAGATTCTTCAGAGGAATAAAACCAGTAGGATAAAACATATTGTTATTGTTAGGTGCCATGGAGTCAGGTCTGACTCAAAGCAACCCTCAGAAGTTTTCAATTGCTGATTGTTTTCAGGATTGTTTTGAGAGTGGATTGCCACCTTCTTCTCAATAATACATATCTATATCTATCTACATCTATATCTATATCTATCTACATCTATATCTATATCTATATCTATGTATGATTTATTGGAGAAGGTTACAAAAGAAGGCAGGTTAGTTCCACAGCTTTACCTGCAGAAAGAGCAGTAGCCACTCAGTTCAAGAAATGGAAACCAGAGGAATCTCTGCCTGATACCAAGGTCTGGAAGCACCCTGGAAAGTCTGGTATTGAATCCCAAATGAAAATTGGGGAAACTATCATCATTGTCAGTGACAATTCAAGAGAGGGAGAGACGGTCTGCTCTGGAAGAGTCCAATGCATGCACTGGCTTCCCTTCTTATCCACACTTCTTCCTTTTTTTCACACTTTCTTTGGTGGATAGAGTTCCACCAAATGGATTGGAACAGATAACCTTCAGGGCACATCTCTTCCCCTCAGTTACTGCTGGACCTGTCATTCCTCTCTGGAAATTCCCCCATGGAGAAGTATGGAGATATTTTTTCACTAATCTGAGAAACGATTAATCTAGTCAAGTTGACAATGAACGTAATCATCACTGATATAGGGAAAAGTGATCTAATTGAAGACTGAAAAGGAAAAAAGGGTGGAGAAGGGGAGGGAAAGGAGAAAAAAGGGAAAATTAAGGATCAGATATTAAGTTATGCACCACAGCAACCCTTGCAATACCAGCCCCTCAGGAGTTTGTGGGAGGAGAGTCATAAACTTGAGGCCAGAGACAGCCTGCAGGAATCAGAGGGACACTTTCTCAAAATAAAAATCAAAAAGCAGCTAGGGAAACAGTTCTGTGGCAGAACTCCCACCCAGTATGTGAGAGGCCCGGGCTTCAACCCCAGTACTATAAAAAGAAAATAAAACCTGGATGTGGTAAATCACATCTGCAATAGAAGAACAATCTCAAGCCTAGGGAGACTTAGGCAGAAAGATCACAAGTCTCTGGCCAGCCTTTGCCTTATGGTGAGACACTATCTGAAAAAATAAATGAAAAAAAAAAGTAAAATGAAAATGAAAGTTAAAAATGTTAAATAAATAAAAATAAATAAAGATACAAGGAATGATTTCTCATATTCTAGGTGTGTCACTCAAGTGGACAGGTGTTCGTTCAGAGTCTATGATTCCATCCTGTTACCCCACTGCATGGAGTTTGCCATGCTTCTGTGTGAAAGTTTATTATCCTATTCCTGGAGTAATTCCCGTGGCTCCTATCAGTATAAGTCACCTCATCCTTGTGTGGCATCCCAGGGAGATCAAAACCCTGAGCTTTTCCTCTGAAGCTGCTTCCTCAGAAAGTAATCTTTCAAAGTAGCTACCCATCACTGTTTTACAGTGTAGCTGGGTCATTGGTTCTTGGGATATCACAAAAAAGAGTTTAAATGACACACACCAGAAGTAGCGAAATTTAAGGATTATTATAGAAAAAAATTAAGGGAGTATACTCCCAAATGTGGGAGCAGGCTATTCAGAGAGGAGTGAGCATATTTTCCAGGGAATGGGCTTCTTTTCTTGTTTTCTTAGAGGGTTGCTACCCAAATTCCTCCCTCATTCAACTCTGGGATGAAAGTTTTATGGTTATAACTTCACAAATTTTAGGCATCCTGAGTAAGCTTTCTGAACTGCATAATTCCTAGCTGTGCTAGCTAGTTGAGCCAACATCATTATCTAGATATTCCTGGACCTAGATAGTACCTCAAGTAAATATCTTCTACCTAGCCAGTCCCAGGATTTCAGGCTACCCAAGCATCCTGTGTAATCATTTTTATACTGTCACAAGGCCCCAAGTTGCACACTTTGTTCAAACTCTTGCATTAATTCCTTGGTGTGCTACCACTCATTTCTAACTGACTACCTTACCTTACCAACTGTACTATAATGAGATGCTGGGAAGGAGAGAGCAATTTTCTGGTGCTTGTATTTTATGTGAACATAGGATCCCTGTTTGGATGGACTGCAAGACTCCTGAATATTAAGATGTGTTAAATGTGTTTTCCGGGTTACTATTTTTTGTGGGGCCTTTGGTCTCTGCTCACTTCTTCTCTGGCACAGCTTTTGACCTGGTGTTCACTGTGCAGTTGTAGCATACTATCTTTTTATGTCTTTTTTCCTTTTTTCTGACCTTTATGTATTACTGAAGGTACCAGTATGTGGAGCTCTAACCTTGACTTGCGTATTCTTTCCCATCCTATGCAGTAACACATGCTACAAACTTGGAGCTATGTGCTACTTTGAGACAGTTTAAAAAGGTAGAAAAATCTAAACATACAGCATTCAACAGAAAGGAAATAATACATATTAGGGCCAAAAGTTCATTCGGTAAGGAAAGTGAAACATTATATAAAATTTAAAAAGAATCAATTTTGACAAAATCAATGACATTGAAAGATTTTAACTACATTGACCAAGAAAAGTAGATATAATAATAATTTTGATGGTATTATAGATACCATCATTATATATTATATATACACATATATTACATATATTATTATAAATAAGAGTAAAAAGTATCATAACAGGATGAATTGAATAACAAAGTGCTAAAAAACTAGATAACCTTAGTGAAAAAGGAAAAGTACAGGAAAGACACAAAATAGTAAAACTGATGTAAACAAGAATGAGGATCTGATTACTTGTATAATGCATAAAGAAATTAAGTAATTTTATGTACTGCATGATTGTATCCCCAAAAAATCATATGTTGAGACATTACTCCCCAATGTGATGGAATCTGGAGAAGGGGACTTTTAGAGGCAATCATCATAACCCCCGCACGTCTGTCAGTTTGCCCGACTGTGGGGGCTTGTGTGTTGTAATGAGGCTGAAAGATATGCTAATGGTATCTCAGATAACAGCGGGGTTACCCATGGTGGACAGGTTTCAGCTGAGCTTCCAGACTAAGACAGACTAGGAAGGAGGCACTGGCAAACCACTCCCGAAACAACTAGCCATTGAAAACCCTATGGATAACAAAGAAACACTGTCAGATATCGTGCCAGAAAATGAGCCCCCAAGTTAGAAGGCACTCAAAAGACTACTGGGGAAGACTTCCCTCCTCAAAATAGAGTCTACCTTCATGACAGAAATGGAGGAAAGCCCCAGAGACCTCCATTTGCTGATGTGGCATGACTCAAAATGAGGAGAAACAACTGTAAACATCCATTAATAATTAGAACATGGAATGTACGTAGTATGAATCTAGGCAAATTAGAAATTGTTAAAAAGAGAAAGGGAGTGCATAAACATTGACATTCTAGGCATCAGCGAGCTAAAATGGATCCACATAGGCCATTTTGGGTCAGACAATCATATGGTCTACTATGCTGGGAATGATAAACTAAAGAGAAATGGGGTTGCATTCATCATCAAAAAAGACATTTCAAGATCCGTCATGAAATACAATGTTGTCAGGGATAGAATAATATCCATACGCCTACAAGGAAGGCCAGTTAATATGACTATTATTCAAACTTATGCATCCACCACTAAGGCCACAAATGAAGAAAGGGAAGACTTTTATCAGCTTCTGCAATCTGAAATAGATCAAACATGCAGTCAGGACATACTGATAATCACTGGTGACTGGAATAGAAAGGTTGGAAACAAACAAGAAGGCTCCATAGTTGGAAAATATGCATGTGGTGACAGAAAAGAAGCTGGAGATCACATGACAGAATTTTGTCAGACAAATGATGTTTTTACTGCAAATGCATTTTTTAGCAACACAAACAGAGACTATACACATGGTCTTCACCATTTGGAACATACAGGAATCAAATTAAGCACATATGGGGAAAGGGAAGATGGAAAAGCTCTATACCAAATGTCAAAACAAGACCAGATGCTGACTGTGGATCAGACCATCAACTTCTCATATGCAAGTTCAAACTGATGCTGAAGAAAATTAGAACAAGTATATGAGAGCCATGGTATGACCTTGAGTAAATCCCACCTTGTTGGGGTTTTAGCTCTAGCCCGGCTAAGATTAGGGCCAAACCCTCAGCATAACAATGTGGTCGGTGCCGGGAAAGAAGGACCTCGGGAGACCTTTTGGTGGTTAAACAAGGGTAGGTAAGGTTTATTGGGATGCTCCCCTGATGGAGAGCAAGGAGCAAGTGACCCCTATAGAGCAGAGCTCTATCCCTTTAAGTGCTGGCTCTAGGCCTGCAGCATGGAATGCTGCAGGCTAAGTGCTGGTACAGCTCAGCCTTAAAGGCACAGCCACAGCCGCTGGTGTTCCGTGGAGGTCTGATGGTATTGACTCTCGAGGCTCGCCTTCTTTACCTCCCTCCTTCCCAAGGATGGAGGGATTGGGAGGCTCTTCTTGGCTTGTTAGATGCCTTCAGCTCTTTGGGGCCCCTGGGCTTGATCTTGCTGGCTTGCTAGAAAGTCTTGCTGGAGTAGGGAGCGCTGGTCCAGGTGATGAGGTTCACGAGACGGTCAGAGAGGTCAGGATCAATAGGGGTCCAGTAGGGTGAAAATGGGGTCCAGGAGCCCTGCTTTTATAGGGTCCTGGAAGGGTCACATGGTGGGTTTCAGCCAATCAGGGCACACACCTGACAGGTACAGCAGGTAAACTGCCATACCTGCCAGGTGGGGACAGTTATTACCTGAAAGTGGTGAGGGGAGCCAATCAAAATTAGGGTGGTTAGGGCAGGTCAAGCTGGCCAGGGGCCATCTTTGCTCACTCGATGGGAGGGGCTGGTTTGAGTGAGTGAGATGAGCCCTGGGGTCAACTAGGGGTCGGCCCCTCAGGTTGTTATGAGGGACCCTAGCTGAGAAATATAATTTTAAATATCCCCAACACCACCTGAGTTCAGAAACCACCTCAAGAATAGGTGTAATGCATTAGGCACAAATGATAAGAGACCAGACAAATTGTGTCATGACATAAAAGATATCACTCAAGAAGAAAGCAAAAAGTTATTTAAAAGACAAGAAAAAAAGAAAAGATCAAACTACATGTTAAAAGAGTTGGTGGAACTTGCCCTTCAACATCAACCATTAAAATGAAGATATGGTGAAGTTAAGGAACTGAACAGAAGATTTCAAAAGACAACTCAACAAAACAAAAACAAATATTATAATGACATGTGCAAGGAGCTGGAGGCAGAAAATCAAAAGGGAAGAACATGCTCCGTGTTTCTCAAGCTTAAAGGATTGAAGGAAAAATTCAAGCCTCGAGTGGCATTAGTGAAAGATTCTTCATGGAAAATATTAAATGATGCAGGAAACATCAAAAGAAGATGGAAGGAATACACAGAGTCACTATACAAAAAAGAATTGGTAGATGACAAACCATTCCAAGAGGTTGCATATGAAGAGGAACCAATGGTATTGAAGGACTAAGTGGAAGCTGCCTTGAAAGAACTGGCAAAACACAAGAATCCAGGAATTGATGGGATACCAATAGAGATGTGTCAACAAACAGATGCAGCACTGGAGGTGTGACCAAGTTTATGCCAACATATTTGGAAAACAGCTATGTGGCCAACTGACTGAAAGAGATCCATATTTGTGCCTATTCCCAAAAAAGGGGATCCAACTGAATGTGCAAACTATCGGACAACATCATTAATATGACACATAAGTAAAATTTCACTAAAGATCATTCAAAAGCGACTGCAGCACTATATGGACAGGAAATTCCCAGAAAATCAAGCAGAATTCAGAAGAGGGCGGGGAACCAGGGACATCATTGCTGATGTCAGATGGATATTAGCCAAAAGTAGAGAATATAAGAAAGATATCTATCTATGTTTTATTGACGATGCAAAAACATTTGACTGTGTGGATCATAACAAATTATGGATAACACTTTTGAAAATGGGAATACCAGAGCACCTAATTGTACTCATGAGAAATCTGTACATGAATCAGGAGGCAGTTGTTCAAATAGCAAGAAGAAACACTGAGTGCTTTAAAGTTGAGAAAGGTTTGTTTCAGGGTTGTATACCTTCACCCTGTCTCTTCAATTTATATGCTGAGCAAATAATCTGAGAAGCTGGACTTTATTAGGAAGAATGCAGCATCAGGTTTGGAGGAAGACTCATTAAAAACCTGCCTTATGCAGGTGACACAATGCTGCATGCTGAAAGTGAAAAGGATTTAAAATATTTACTGATGAAGATCAAAGATCATAGCCTTCAGTATGGGTTGCTACTAAATATCAACAAAACAAAAATCCTTACAACTGGGTCAGTGCGCAACTTCACAATCAATGGAGAAAAAATTGATGTCGTCCATGATTTTGCTTTGCTTGGCTGTATAATCAACACCTGTGGAAACCGCAGTTAAGAAATCAAAAGATGCATTGTTCTGGGAAAAGCTGTGGCAAAAGATCTCTTTAGAATATTGAAAAGCAAAGATGTCAAATTGAAGAAGATGGTGTGTCTGACTCATTCCATGGTATTTTTAGTCACATCATATGGTTGTGAAAGCTGGATATTGAACAAGGGAGACAGCAAAAGAATTGATGCTTTTGAATTATCATGCTGGAGACATCTATTGAATATACCATGGACTGCCAAAAGAACCAACAGATCTGTCCTAGATGAAGTGCAACCAGAGTTCCCTTGGAAACAACAATAGCTGCATCTTACATATTTTGGACATGTAGTCAGGACAGATCAATCCCTAGAGAAAGACATCAAATTTGGGTGAGTGGCAGGTCAATACAAAAGAGAAAAACCCTCCACCAGATGGATTCACACAGTGTCTGCAACAATGGGCTTAAACATAAATAAGATATTATGCCTGGCACAGAATCGAGAACTGTTTCGATCTGCTGTACATAGCGTCACTATGAGTTGGACTGGACTCGACGGCACCTAACAACAACATCACCATAAGGTGATAAATTAGTGCCATATAGAGGAGACAGTTACAGGTTTGCTTTTTCTCCTCCTTATGCCATGAAAAGCTAAAATAAAAAAAATCTACAAACCAGAAAGGAAGCTCTCATCAAACACTGAATCTGCTAGAATAATGATGTTTTAATTTCTTATTTCTAGAACTATGAGAAATAAATTTGTTTTTTTTAAGTGACCCAATTTATGTTATCTTGTTATAGCAGTTTGAATAAGCAAAGAAATTGGTAGCAAAATTTGGGGCTGCAGTAAAAAAAATCTTATAATATGAGAACACATTTTGGATTAGGTAGTTGGTAGAGGCTGAGGGATTTTTCTTCTTTTCTTTTCTTTTCTTTTGTTTGGTACTTTGTTATGGTACTTGGTGGCTAAACCCAAAGCCTCACATATTTCGCAATTGCTCTACCACTGGGCTGTATAGCAGCCCAGTTTTTATATTTTATTGAGAGATAGGATCTCACTAAGTTATACTTGCTGCCTCTGGTCTCAATCTTGTGATCCTCATGCTTTCACCTCCTGAGTAGCTGGGATTACAGGCTTGCACCACTTTGCCTAGCCAAAGCTGAGAGTATGCAAGAAGAAATATTGCTCCAAAGGCACTGTCAAAGACAATTCTTACAAGGCTCTGAAAGAAAAGAGAAGAGCTAGAGAGAAAGGTTCCACTGTCTTAGAGAATACATTAGTATTACTACAGAGAATTTTGGCAGAAATATGGGTAGTGAAGAACATTCTGATGAATTCTCAGCTGAAAAGGAGGAATATATCATTGGAAAGTTGAGAAAAGACAACCGTATTACAAAGTGATGTTATGGTTTGAATTTATAGGTCCCTTCAAACTCCATTTGTTGGAACCTATATGCAAAAGTGATGTTATTAAGAAATCGGACATTTGCAAGGTAATTATGACATAAGAATGGATCTTTCATAATTGAATCTGTGCTTTTATACCAGATTTTGAAGGGAGTCCTTAGTGCCCTTTTGTTCTTCTGTCCCCTCCACCATGTAAAAACATAGCATCTGCTTGCTTATGATGACAAACCATCACACTGGAGGTTAGGATGTCAAAATTTGAATTTTAGAGTAACAGACATTAAGTTCATATCAAAATGCACCTACAAAAATCACCTGCAAATTGAATAATTACCGATAAATTGATGAATGCTTTCTCAATAAGATCAGCAACAATATAGTGATTTCTACTCTTGCTACTTCTATTAAGGATGTACTGGAGACTGTAGTCAGGACAATTAAGCTATGAAATGAAACCAAAGATACCTAGGACGAAAAAGAAAAAAGGAAAATGGTCTATTTCTATGATGACATGATCTTATAGATAAGAAATTCTAAGAATACACCAAAAATTTAGATGTAATAAACAAGTCCAGAAAATTTACAGAAGTAAAACCAACAATATATAAAAGTCACTTTTATTTCTATGTAGTAGCAATGATCAGACCCAAAATGAAATTATAAAATAGTATTTTAAATGCCATCAAAATAATAAAATATTTTGTAATAAATTTAATAAAAGGCACAAAACTTATACTGTGAAATTATAAAATATTTGGTGAAAGCAATAATGTAATATTCAGATACACAGAAGGGTATCCTCTAAATTCAATGATGAGAATACTTTGATTGTTGTTGTTGATAGGTGCTGTCACGTCAGTGTCCAATTCATAGTGACCCTGTACACAACAAACAAACAAAACACTATTGTCATGGTTCTCTGCTATTCATAGGGTTTTCAATGGTTGATTTTACTTTGGGAGTGAGTTGCTGGATCCTTCTCCCAAGCCTACAGCACCTTGGGTTCTCAGGCAGTCTCCCATTAAAGTACTAACCAGGCCCAATCCTGCTTAGCTTCTGAGATTTGACTAGCTTTGATGGCAGGATGGTATGGCTGCAGGCACCTTAACCATTAACATAACAATATTTCTCCAAGTTATTCTATAATTTAAAAGCATAAAATTCCAGCAGGCTTCTTTGAAGATATTTCTAAGCTGACTCCAAATTCATAGGGAAATGCAATGAACCTAGAATAATAAAACAATTTTGTAAAATAAGAACAAAATGTAGGTCTCACAGTGCCCAATTTCAAAATTTATTACAAATCAACAGTAATCAAAACACTATGTCAATTGGATAAACAGACATATAAATTAATAAAATAGAAATGTGAGTCCAGAAATAAATTCTTGCATTTGTCAACAATTTATTTCCTACAAGGATGTCAAAAGCATTCATTGAATATTAAATAGTCCTTTCCAAAAAATGATATTAGGATACATGAGCATTCATGTGCACAATGATGAAGTAAAAGACCTAAGGCAGAGCATAGGCAAAAACTAAAAGATATTCAAATATTTAAATATGAGATTAAAAACCATCAAAATATTTGCAGAAAACAGGGAAATTCAAGGAACAACATAAAGAAATCACAAAGGATATCAACAGAATGGGATATAATCCTTAAAAAACCACATATGAATAAGAATCTTATATCATGCCATGAAATTTTCAGCCACATCATACCCTTGTGAAAGCTGGACATTGAATAAAGGAGATAGGAAGAAACCTGATGCTTTTGAATTATGGTTCAGGAGACAAATATTGAATATACTATGGGCTGCCAAAAGAACCAACAGATCTGTCCTAGCAGAAATGTAACCAGGGTGTTCCTTGGAAGTAAGGATGGCTAAACTGCACCTTATGTATTTTGGATATATTATCAGGAGGGATCAATCCCTAGAGAAGGCTTTCATGTTTGGGAGAGTGGCAGGTAAATGGAAAAAAGGAAGATCCTAATGTAGATGGTTTGACATAGTGGCTGTAACAATGTGCTTAAACATAAAGAACATCATATGTCTGGCACAGTGTCAGGGAGTGTTTCATTCAGTTGTACATAGGGTTTCTATGAGTCAGACCCAAGTTGATGGCACTTAACAACAACAATCCTGATTATGCAAGGGATTCCAATCACTTGGCAATAAAAATGTCAACAAACAATTACAAAAATGGGCAAAAGTATTGGATAGGCATTTCCACAAAGCATATATGCCAATGGCCAATATACACATGGAAAGATGTTCAATATCATTAGTCACTGGAACACTCAAGTAGGAAACACAATGAAATATTACATTATATACCCCAGATAGCAGTATACCAAAGGACAGATAATAACAAGTGTTGGCAAAGATGTGAAGAAATTAGAATCCTCATATACTGCAGATGTGAATGTAAGGTGCTGCAACCATTTTGACAGACAGTCTGGCAATTTTTCACAAGATACACATAGAGTTTACAACCAAGCAATTCCACTCCCAGGAATACAACAAAGTGCATTGAAAGCAGTTGTTCACATAAGAGTCATACAAATATATTCATAGAATTAATTTTCATAACAGCAAAAAATGGGTAAAAATAAATTTCCTCAACTGATGAACAAATAAGTAAATGGTGATACATTCATACACTGGAATATTATTTTGTCATAAAACAAATTGCTGATCAATTCTACAACATGAAGGGATCTAGAAAACATTATTCCAAGAGAAATAAGCCATTCACAAAAGACTACATGTAGTATGATCCCATTTATAAGAAATATCCAAAATAATGAAATAGAGAGAGTCAGAAACTAGATTAGTGATTGTCAAGTGCTGGGTATAGGGGAGAAATGGGGAGTGTGCTAATAATATGGGATTTCCTTTTGGAATGATGATTGTACCTTAAAATGGGGCAGGGTAATGATTGTACTAATCAGTGGAAATACTAACCCATCAAATGTTTCTTATAAATGGGTAAATTTTACCTCTGTACATCTGTTATTTAAAAACTCAATCAAATAAGACAGAGCTTATGTATCCTTCATTCACATACAATTTAAAGAATGTGTGAATCAGCTGAGATAAAGAATAATGGCAGAATCGGATAAATCAGAAGGGTATGTAACCATTTTCCATTGAATACAAGATGATTCTCTATAGTCCTGTATTTTGATAAAAAATAATCTCAAATAAATAGTTTTCACAGTCACTGAATAAGGCTGGTCTCATTAAAATGGACATCATAATTTACATAATTGAAGTAAGATTGTTAATTTACCAGATAAGTCTTTGTAAACTTGTTTTGCTTGAAGTTTTAGTAAGTAACTTCATTGTACTCTTAAAAACCTGTTGGGGTTAAGAAGCCAAGACCAGATCTGATGTGATATAAGGTACCAACAAATGTGGGTAAATTCTCTTGCTCTCAAAATCTCCAAAATATCTTAAAATTCCTAGACCTGCCAGAAAGTGACATTTCCTATTCATTAGTATACTGTAAACCATTTAAGTCAGTGTTATGTCTCCCAAAATCCATGTGTTAAAGACTTGATTGCCATCTAATATCTTTGGGGAAATAATTGTATCAAGCCTCTGACCTCATTAATGGATTAATCCATTGATGAGTTATCTTTTATAGCAGAATTTATTTTACAGTTATAGCTTCTTTGTCAACCCCTATGTGGTTTAAAACACTTTTTCTGAGATATCTCACTGTGTAGTCCAGGTCATTTTGGAATTAACACATAGACCAGGCTGGCACTGAACTCATTCAGATCCTCCTGCCTCAGCCTCCTGAATGCTGGGATTACAG
This sequence comes from Pedetes capensis, assembly GCA_007922755.1. Lineage (NCBI taxonomy): Eukaryota > Metazoa > Chordata > Mammalia > Rodentia > Pedetidae > Pedetes > Pedetes capensis. The sequence continues at coordinate 13,625 of VMDO01023227.1, read as the reverse complement.
GCTGGCTCAGTTTAATACTTTAACTGAGTTCATGCTTTTTTCTCACTAAACTGCTTATTTTTCAAGTCTTTCTGCTCTGCCTTTTGTCCTGGATTCTTACTGTAAACCTGACTAAAAGCATTTATTAGTATCCAGGCCATGTCAGTCAAATTTCTTTAGCCAAAATAAGTAGTCTATTACTTTTTAACTCATCTTCATTCATATTTTTAGGACATGGTCAAACCACCAATAAACTCGTTTCTACTATGAGTCGGACTCGACGGCATCTAACAACAACAACAACAACAACAACAACAACAAAGAATGTAACAAAATGGCCTCTAGCTCAATTCCCAACTGACTCCTTATTTCTCTCTGAAATGTCATGAGCCCTGCCCCTTTACTGTTTGTATGTCTATCAATGTTCTGATTTTTTTATTTTGGAACTCTCACCACAATAGTCCATCATAACCCAGTTTAGGACATTCTGGGCCTTCTTTAACCTGAATCTCCAAACTCTTCCATATTCCTCTAGCAAACCATCTACAAAGGGTTTAGCTCAGTTGGTAGAGTGCTGCTCTGCATTGTCTGAGGGCCTAGGTTTGATCCCCAGCACCACACAAATGGAGGGAGGATGTTGCAGTCAATTCCCGAAAACAATCCCAAAATATTTGAAAACCCTGTGGGTGTAGTTGAGTCAGGTCCAACTCATAGCCACCCTAGGCACAACAGAATAAAACACTCCCCAATTCAGCGCCAGGAACATGGCCATTTAGGCTGGGGTTTAGCTCAGTTGGTAGCATGTAATTCTGAGGTCTCTGAGGCCCTGGGTTCCATCCCTATCATCTCCGCAAAAACATGAGAAGGATATTGCAGCCCACTGAGGGCACCTTACAACAACAATGACAAAAATCACATGGTCATGTTTTGACATATCAATGACCCCAGTCCTGTGGTACCAAATTTCTCTGTTAGTTAGCTTGTGGGATGTTATTACCAAAATATCTGACAGGACAATTTAAGGGAGGAAATATTTGTTTTTGGCTCAAACATATGACCCTTGGAGGACACTTTAGATTCAAACCATAACATAGTATTATGAACCCACTGGTGTATCTACTCTAGTTGAGACTGGTTCTGTTAATCCTGAAGGAATCAGCTGGTATGATCTTAACTTGTTTTAGGAGTGCAATAAGAAGAATGTGCCCAATATTACTTAGAATAATTCTGTTACTTGAAGTCAAGCAAATGTAAATGTCTTCTTTGTAATGACTAAGCACTCTGGATAGTAACTAATTACAAGGGCTTGTTGGTATGTATCAGAATTGCTAGGAACTGTTTGTGTGTCTCCATTACCTGTATGTTGAAGTCCCAAGCACGAGTATGACTGTATTTGCAGATAGAGTTTCTAAGGAAATAACTAAAGTTAAATGAGGTCATAAGGATGTAACTCTGCTATTCATAGAGTTTTCAATGACTAGTTGTTTCAGGGGTGGTTCCCCAGGTCCTACTCCTTAGTCTCTCTTAGTGTGGAAGCTCAGCAGAAAACTGTCCATCATGGGTGACCCTGCTGATATCTGAGATACTGGTGGCATAGCATTCAGCCACATAGCAACACACAAGTCCCCACTGTAAGGCAAACTGATAGTCATGTGAAATCCAAAGACGCATTGCTCTAGGAAAAGCTGTGGCAAAAGATCTCTTTAAAGTATTGAAAAGTAAAGATGTCACATTGAAGAAGAAGGTGTGCCTGACTCATGCCATAGTATTTTCAGTTGCAACATATGGTTGTGAAAGCTGGACATTGAACAAAGGAGACAGGAGAAGAATTGATGCTTTTGAATTATGGTGCTACAGAAGATTATCGAGTATACCATGGACTGCCAAAACAACCAAAAGATCTGTCCTAGAAGTGCAACCAGAGTGCTCCTTGGAAGCAAGGGTGGACAGTGTCTGATGTATTTTGGACATGTACTCAGGAGGGACCAATCCCTGGAGAAGGCCATCATGTTTGGGAGAGTGGCAGGTCAACAAGAAAAGGCAAAACCCTTCACTAGATGGATTGAGGGGCTGGGATTTAGCTCAGTTAGTAAAGCACTGTGCTGCAGGCTCTGAGGTCCCGAGTTCAATTCCCAGCACTGCAAAAATGGGAGAAGGACCTGGCAATCCGCTCCCAGGGCAATCCCGAAATAGTCAGCCATTGAAAACCTTATGAAGGTCACTATGAGTTGGATACCGACTTGATAGCAACTAACAACAACAGATGGATTGATATGATGTCTGTTACAATGGGGTTAAACATAAATAAGATCAATTTCCTGACACAGAATCAGGAAGTATTTCATTCTGCTATAGACAGGGTTGCTATGAGTCAGACCTGACTTGATGATACCTAAAAAAACAAGAAGGATATAACTGTCCAACAAGGCAATGTTCTTATAAGAGATCCAGAGAGAGTGCATGTTTTCCACCCATAAGCACTGAGGAAAAGGCATTTGTGCACACAATGAGAAATCAGCTATAACCAAACGAGGGAGAAAGCCCTGACCAGAAACCAACCTTGTCTAACCTTAATCTGAGACTTTCTGTGTCTAGAATTGTGAGAACAAATTTGTGTTGTTTAAGCTGCCCATCTTGTGGTATTTTGTTATGGAAGCCCAGGAAGGCTATTATAAGAGTACAATTCAAAACTGAGCCAGACATTTCAGTGTACATATGTAGTCCCCTCTAATCAAGAGGCTGAAACACGAGAGTCACTGGAGTCCAGGCATTTAAGGGTAGCTTCAGAAAGCAAAGCAAGATGCCTAAACTATCTGTACATGAAAAAAGACTTCAAATGATTATGGGTATCCTACTATATGTTGCTGCTGTTGTTGTTGTTGTTAGGTGCCATCAAGTTGGAGTCTGGCTCATAGTGACCCTATCTACAACAGGTGAAACAGTTTTGATACTGCTTCTCTGCTATTCATATGATTTTCAATGGCTGATTGTTTTTTGGGAGTGGGTCACCAGGTCCTTCTCCCAAACCTATAGCACTTGGTGTTCCCATGTGTTCTCCCATCCAAGTACTAACTATGCCTAACTCTGCTTAGCTTCTGAGATTTGATGGGATCGGATGCCACAGGGCTAAGGTTGTAGGCCTAACATATTATGTACAATTCTCAAAAATGGAAGGTCTGATGAGAGCTCGATATAAGAACAATGCTGCTGAAAAGGAAATCTGGTTCTTTCTGTGACATGAAAAGACCAAGTAAACTCAATCCAAAAAAATAAAAAATAAACTTTAACAAAATATCTACCAACATGATGATAACACAATTTTTGAGGAAGAATGGACAGTAAATGTAATTTATAAAAATATTGTTGTTGTTAGGTGCTATTGAGTTCAATGTGATTCATAGCAACCCTATGTACAACAGAAGGAAACATCTGACACTGTGCCATGTCAGGCACCATTGTCAGTGCATTTCTGGTATTCATAGAGTTTTCCATGGCTGATTGTTTTGGGAGTGAGCTGCTGGGTCCTTCTCCCTTGCCTACAGCACCTAATGTTCCCAGGAAGTCTCCCATCCAAGTACTAACCAGGCTGGACCCTGCTGATCTTCCTATATATAATGAGATCAGATGCTGGTGTGGTATGACTGTACACTGAAAAATAGACAAACATAATCTTTATAGAGAAAAGAAACTTTGACATATTACACATAATAGTACTGAGATATAATTGGTGAGAAATATACTAAACATATTTGTATCTATATTGATATATTGGGGCATATATAAAAATATTGTCAACAGCCATACCACCCTGGTGTCTGATCCAGGCTGATCTCAGAAGCTAAGCAGGGTCGGGCCTGGTTAATCCTTGGATGGGAGACCATGTGAGAATAATAGATTCTGTAGGTTTAGGGGAAGGACCTTGAAGCCTATTCCTAAAACAACCAACTATTAAAAATCCTATGAATAGCAGAGAAGCACTTACATAGTGCTGGGCATGTCACTGCATCATTCTCTTGTACGTAGGGTCGCTATGAGTTGGACCTGATTCAACAGCACTGAACAACAAACAACAGCATAAAACATTTGGATTATTTCTATAAGAATACTTGTCCATAAATATTTTAAAATTGTTGTAAGTTCATATTGAAATGATTAGAAGTTTCAAATTTGTGGAAATTTTGTTTTAGGATTATTTAGCTAATATAATTTCGTATTAATCTTTAAGGCAATTAGAAAATTATCTATAGTTTTTTAAGACATAATTTAATATGGTAATGCAGTTCAGAGATAGGAAAATATACACTTAGTAACCCATAAACATAATAGGTACCAATAGAGATATTATAACTTCAATTCTAAAATTTTAGCCATGGGATAGGTACAAACACAAAAAATGCAAAACCCATTGCTTCATGTAAGAATGAACACTTATCTTTGTCTCTTATATTTAAATTGTTATTAGTATTATCATTATTATTTTGGGGGATCTCCTTATGTAGCTCAGGCTGGGCTCCAAATAGAGATCCTCCTGTCTCTGCTTGCTTGCTGGGATTACAGGCTACTAGCATTACAGGTATTTATTATCACATCTGGATTTACATTACCAGAATTTTTTCTAACAGATTGGACATGTATGGTTACCTGCTCCAGAGGAGGGCTGAAGAATCTCTACCATTATTTGTGAAGTAAACCTTTAAGATTTCCTTTGACATGATACATGTTTGTATGGAAGCTTGTGGGGTGCAGTTTGTTTAAGAGAGCAAGGAGAGACCAAGCAGCTATTTTTTTATTGGAAATTTTTGATGTACACCTTAATGTGATTCATTCTAACATGCTTTTCATTGTGGCATTTCCATATATGCATTTTGATGTACGTTATTCATATAGGTGCTCCCTTACCCTCTTGTATGCTTTCCCACCCCCACCCTCTGCATCTAAGTCTTCTCTATCATTTACTTGGTAATATTTTTCTATATGTACTTGAGTTCCAGTTCTATATAAGATAGAAACTTTTCCTGTAGTGAACTTTGTTATTATCTTGTCAGAACAATTGCATGCATTTTCTAGACCATTTATATCAACACCATTCTTAGCTTTTTTTTTCCTTTTATTTTGATCAGACCTTTGAATAGTATTTTCCCTTCTTATAATTTTGACTCAGCTCCCACATATCAGTGAGAACATGTGGTGTTTCTCATTCACTTAAAATAATTTTCTCTGATTCCATCCACTTTGCTGTGAATGACCTTATTTCATTTTTCTTGATTGCTAAATAGTATTCCATCGTGTATATGTACCATAGTTTTTTTTATCCATTCTTCTGTTGAAGGGCACTTTGGTTGATTCTATATCCTTGCTATTGTGAAAAGTGCAGCATTGAACATGGAGATGAAGGTGTCTTGGTGGTATGATGACCCATCTTCCTTTGGGTAAATTCCCAGTAATGTTATAGCTGGGTCATACGGTAAATCTATTTTCAGTTTTTTAAGATATCTCCATGTTGATTTCCACAGTGGCTGGACCAATGTACAGCTCCACCAACAATGTAAGAGTGTTCCTTTTTCACCTCAACCTCGCCAGCATTTGTTGTTATTTGTTTTATTGATCTTGGCCATTCTTACTGGTGTAAGGTGAAATCTCAGAGTTGTTTTAATTTGCATTTCCCTAGTGGCTAGGGATACTGAGCATTTTTCATGTGTTTCATGACTTTATAGACCTCTTCATTTGAGAACTGTCTACTCAGTTCCTTTGCCCATTTGTGTATTGGGTTATTTGGTTTTTGGGGAGTTTTTTTCTTGAGTTCTTTATAAATTCTACTTGTTGTTGTTGTTGTTAGGTGCCATCGAGTCGAGTCCGACTCATAGCGACCCTATGTACAGCAGATCAAAACACTTGCCGATTCTGTGCCAGGCAAACCATCTTATTTATGTTTAAGCCCATTGTTGCAGACACTGTGTCCATCCATCTGGTGGAGGGTTTTCCTCTTTTGCGTTGACCTGCCACTCTCGAAACATGATGTCCTTCTCCAGGGATTGTTCTCTCCTGACTACATGTCCGAAATATGGAAGACGCAGTTTGGCCATTTTTGCTTCCAAGGAGCACTCTGGTGGCACTTCTTCTAGGACAGATCTGTTGGTTCTTTTGGCAGTCCATGGTATATTCAATAGACGTCTCCAGTACCACAGTTCAAAAGCATCAATTCTTTTTCTGTCTCTCTTGTTCAATGTCCAGCTTTCACAACCATATGATGCCACTGAAAATACCATGGCATGAGTCAGACGCACCTTTGTCTTCAAAGTGACATGTTTGCTTTTCAATACTCTAAAGAGATCTTTTGCCACAGCTTTTCCTAGAGCAAAGTGTCTTTTGATTTCTTGACTGCTGCTTCTGTGGGTGTTGATTATAGAGCCAAGCAAAGGAAAATCTTGGACAACCTCAATCTTTTCTCCATTTATTGTGAAGTTGCGTGCTGACCCAGTTGTAAGGATTTTTGTTTTGTTGATGTTTAGTCGTTACCCATATTGAAGGCTATGATCTTTGATCTTCATCAGTAAATGTTTTAAATCCTCTTCATTTTCACCAAGCAGAGTGGTGTCATCTGCATAATGCAGGTTGTTAATGAGTCTTCCTCCAATCTTGATGCCACGTTCTTCCTCATAAAGTCCAGCTTCTCGGATTATTTGTTCAGTGTATAAATTGAAGGGATAGGGTGAAAGTATACAGCCCTGACACACACCTTTTTCAACTTTAAACCACTCAGTGTTTCCTTGTTCTATTCAAACAACTGCCTCCTGGTTCACGTACAGATTTCTCATGAGCACAATTAGGTGTTCTGGTATTTCCATTTTCTGAAGTGTTATCCATAATTTGTTATGATCCATGCAATCAAATGCTTTTGCATAGTCAATAAAACATAAATAGACTTCTTTTTGATATTCTCTGCTTTCAGCTAATATCCACCTGACATCAGCAATGATGTCCCTAGTTCCCCGCCCTCTTCTGAATCCTGCTTGATTTTCTGGTGATTCCCTGTCTATATACTGCTGCAGTCACTTCTGAATGATCTTTAGTAGAATTTTGCTGGTGTGCGATATTAATGATATTGTCCAATAGTTTGCAAATTCAGTTGGATCCCTTTTTTTGGGAATAGGCACAAATATGGATCTCTTCCAGTCAGTTGGCCAAGTAGCTGTTTTCCAAATATGTTGGCATAAACATGTTAACACCTCCAGTGCTGCATATGTTTGTTGAAATATCTCTATTGGTATCCCATCAATTCCTGGAGCCTTGTGTTTCGCCAGTTCTTTCAAGGCAGCTTCCAGTTCGTCCTTCAAAACCATTGGTTCCTCTTCATATGCAACCTCTTGGAATGGTTGGTCATCTACCAATTCTTTATTATATAATGGCTCTGTGTATTCTTCCCATCTTCTTTTGATGTTTCCTGCATCATTTAATATTTTCCCGTAGAATAAATTCTAGTAATTAGACCTTTATCTGATGCATGAAGTGCGAAGATTTTTTCCCATTCCATGGGGGTTTCCTTGACTCTGTTGTTTCTTTTGCGGTGCAGAAGCTTTTTACTTTCATGCAATCCCTTTTATCTATTCCTGTTGGTATTTCTTGAGCAATTGGATTCCTATTAAGGAGATACTTTCCTATGCCTATATGATGGAGTGTATTGCCTATGGTGCCTTCTATAACTTTTAAAGCAGCTATTTTGACATCTTTAAAGTCCACCTGCCTGTAGCCATTGCACTGTGGCATCAGATCTTGGAAGCCAAGCAGGGTCAGGCCTGGTTCATACTTGGATGGAAGAACACCAGGGAATAACAGGTGCAGTAGGCCTAGGAGATGGACCTGGCAACCCACTCCCAAGAAACAATCAGCCATTGAAAACCTTATGCATAGCAGAAAACCACTGACAATAGGGTTTCTCCTGTTGTACAGTCACTGAGGGTTGGACACCAACTGGATGGCACCTAAAAACCACAACAAAGTACACCTGAGTAGGTAGAGTATGCAGTATATTTCTAATTACCAGATGCCAGCTATTGTTGTGACCTAAGTATAGTTTATATGGCTAAAGAAAATTTAGCAAGAAGATATACACAGTTAGCTAAGGAAGATTTATTTATTTATCTATCTATTTATTTATTTATTTAGACAAGTTCTTGCCAGGGCATATATCCAGTTAGTTAAGGAAAAGTTTTCTTTTATTTCCTTTTCCTTTCTTTTTCTTTCTTTCTTTTTCTTCCTTTCTTCTTTCTTTTTATCTTTCTTTCTTTTTCTTTCTTTTGACAAGTTCTTGCTGTGTACTTCAGGCTGGCCTCAAACTCATGATCCTCCTGCCTCAGGCTCCTGAATGCTGAGATTACAGTGTGTGACACCACATTCAGTTCTAAGGAAGCATTGTTTTGGGAAGTGATTTTCTTAACATAAGATGTGGCTATTTATGTGAGCCTCAATTTTGGAATCACTAATTCCTTGGATGGGAGAAGGGTCTAGCAATCCACTCCCAAGGCAATCCCAAAGCACTCAGCCATTAAAAACCCTATGAGGGTTGCTATGATTTGGAAACCGACTCTACAGCATCTAACAACAACAACAACAAGTCCTTGGATACTAGTAAGGAGTTTAACAGATTAGCAATTTGTATTCCACTTTTTGATGGTGGTCCCTACAACTTTCCTGAATCCTCTTTTTTTCCAATACAGGAGATTTGTAGTTTTTATCAGTACCAAGAAATCATATTTACCAAGGACAGCCATTAAATGGAAAAAAAATGCTTCAGTGTAGAGTCAAGGACTTCAAGGGCAAGGCCCTTATAAGAGGAAAGAATAGTGATATTCCAAGTAAGAAACTAATCTCTTCCCAGAGTGTTTCCTATGAATGTGGAGCTAAACAGAAAGCTACAGAGGTTACTAAAAAAATCTTACTGAGACATAAAAACAAATCATTAGATAAATCATCAAGTCCCACACATAGATAACTTGAATACTCCAAAGGAAGGGAGAATAAAAGTTGTTAATAGTAGAATGTATTGACCTTGTGTCAAATGGAAGGTGGTAAGATTATCTACCTATGGAGGTGAATATTTTCCCTTAAGCCCTGAGAGTTAATTTTGGGAGAGTCTCTCAAAAAAGTCACTGGTGAGATATGTTTTGAGGCTCTTATTCCTCTTTTCATTTTAAAGTCAGTCAATCACAAGTATAAATGTACCTTTTCTTTTCATTATCTGTAAGTTTCCCTAAGTTTTGGAGAAAGAAGAATGCTTTGGCTTGATTCTCTAAAATTATTTAAGTGTTCATATGGCCTTTTCTGCAATGTAATCATGTTTTTGATTCATGGGAAATAAGCAAAGCTTCTTATGTAGAATATCACTGAAAAATGGGATTATCCTCATTTCATTTTACACTCTCTTAAGGCAATCACAAATTACATTGCCCCATATTATTGTTATATGTGGTATTTTAATACTCTCAACTAGACTGTGATCTCCTTTGGATCATAACTGGCTTATTTATATCTGTATTCCCCTTATGAGAGCTGGTGTTTAGCTCAGTTTATAGAGTGCTTGTTTGGCATGCTCTGATGCTCTGGGTTCAATCTTCAGCATGTGAAAATGGTAGAAAGATTTAGCAGCCCATTCTGGAAAAATTCCGAAACAATCAGCCATTGAAAACCTTATGAATAGCAGAGGAGCATGGGCATAATGCCAGGCATGGCTCAGTGTTGTGGAGTGTTTCCTTCTATGGCACATAGGGTCTCTACAAGTTAGAGCCAACTTCATGGCACCTAACAGCAATGACAACAATATCCATAGCACTAGGCAGAGGATGATGATGATGATTGTTATTATTATTGCTAAGTTTTGAGTACTGTGTGTGGTTGAACCCATGGTCTTTCACATGCTTGGCAAGTGCTCAATCATTGGGCGGCACCTTCAGCCCTTTTATTTTATTTTGGGACATGGTTGCACTACATTGCACAGGCTGCCTCTGGCCTTTAAACTCACAATCCTCCTGTCTTAGCCTCCTAAGTCACTGGAATTACAGGCATGTGCCATGATGCCAAGCCAGAAGATGATTAAATGGTCCTAGTAAAGTAATTGTTTGGACTAGGCTACTGGTATTATTTTGAAGATGAAAATATCTATTTTATCCCATCAGATGAGATCTATTACTTCTTATACTCCCTCAAATTGTCTGCCTGACAAATCCCTGTCTTCTGAAAGCAAATTAAGTAGTTCTTTGCCTAGGTAGTTTCTTTTGCAAGACTTAGTTGATCATTTTTATTTTTGCCACAATAACTCTTTACATTTACATTTTTAATAACACTAAACTATATATTACTGGCTTGTCTATTTCTTTTTATTGCAATGTGAAATAGTAACTTCAATAGTCTTGACTTTGTGAGAGTAGAAGCCAAGTCTATTTCAATATTTTCTGATGTGCTTCTCCTCAGTAAATTACACAGTATGAGAAGAGAATAACATAACATGAGGATCATCACATTTTTAGTGACATTCTACATAAGAAGTTGTTGCTAATTTTCCATACATCTGGTGTGATACTAGTAATATACTATCTTTGAATTGAGAAAATAGCAACTGAAATCATTTTCCTTTTTCTGTGGTTCAAATTAGCAAGCCTGGTTAAACAGTCAGATATAAAATGCAACTTATTATTTTCTCTTTTTGTGTACTAGTCAGTGTATGATATTCTCTACTAAACTAATGTAGTGCCTAACACTATTGCCATTTGTAATATATACTACCATATCATTTCAATTAACCACCACTGCCTTTTACTTGAAATACATTTATAAATTGATCTCTTCTTTGCAGGCTCTATCCAAGCACATCTCTACCATTTAGTATGATCACTGCTTCCTAGTAGTTGGTCAATAAATATTAACTATTATTTGAAAGGAAAAGAAATAAATTGGTTAGTAAACAAAGTTGTCAATTTGTTGATATTCATTTCCCACGTCAAGTGACCTCCACTGAACTCTTAAGTATACAAGGATATCTATCATAATAATTCTGCCTTGAAAAGGCTAGTCTAATGGCCTAAGAGTATTTTGATAGTGATTAAATTCCAGACACAAAACTGCCTTGTTCATCTATCCATCAGTTTATTCATTAGTTCCACAAATTAAAAAGGTGTGTTGTGTACTTACTCTTCTCAGGAGTCTGAAAGACACTAGGGGAACAATGGTAAGTGAAACAAAATGACAGTGCAGCATCCTTCCTGCATTTTACAGTATAAATTCTAAACTTAGAAGTAAGGTCAGTCCTATTAAGTAGAAATAGGCTGGGTGCCCTGGCCCACCCCTGTAATCTGAGCAACTCTGGCGATTGAGGCAGCAGGATCATGAGTTCAAGGCAAGAGGCAGCCTATGCAATTTACAAGACCGTGATTTAAAAAAAAATTTACAAAAGGGGCTGGAGGTGCAGCTCAGTAGAACATTTGAGTAACATGTGCAATACCCTGGTTTCAACCCCCCAATACTAGAAGAAGAAGAAGGAGGATGAGGAGGAGGAGGAGGAGGAGAAGGAGGAGGAAGAAGAGGAAGAAGGAGAAGGAGGAAGAGGGAGAGGAGGAGAGGAAGGGTGAAAGGAGAAGGAGGAGGAAGAGATAGGTGGTGCAACGACAGCATATCATGGGAAGAAATAAGTACTTGTGTAGATAAGAAATTGCTGAAATCTGGAATTGACTTAAAGGGAAAAAAGAAGAAAACTGTGTTTTATACTTTCTCTGTTTGGAAGAAGACTGTTGTTGTTTGGTGTTATTGAGTCGGGTCTGAATTTTCAATGGCTGATTGTCTCAGGATTGCTTCAGGAATGGATTCCTATGTCCTTCCCCATTTTTGCAGGGCTGGGGATTGAAACCTGGGTCCTCACAGAGCCCAGCACAGCACTTTACCCACTGAGATAAACTCCAGCCCTTGGAAGAAGGTAGAACATTCAAATTCCAGGAACTTGATTTGTGCTCAAAATAGAAGACAGAATCTTACCTGGTTCTAACTGAAATGGTTCTCTTGCTTGCTAATTTTGCTGTAGATTGTATCATATTGGATATTGCCTTTGTCATCTATCCATGTTGGAAAGTTGTTCTTGCTTTGGAAAAATCTGTAGGGTAAATAGAAGGCATTCAGAGTAGACACTTAACACATTGTGAATCTGTTCCTTAGACTGAAATCTTTAGTCTTGCAGCCATGCAGGGAAATGTTCTGAGATATAAGAGGAATTTATTTATAAAAATTTGTGTACTTATTTTTACCTGGTAAAACTTTGGTCATCTTTAATGTAGTCCCTGTTTGATGCAAAACACCTATCAAGATGTGTTTTCCACTGCTCAAAACAGGTTTTGAATTAGTTGATTTTGATGCCATTTAGTGCTTTTGCCAATTTTTGTTTGACCTGGTCCACATCAACAAAAGGTTTCCATTTAAAAACTTTTTTTCTCCATGGAAACAACAACAGGAAGTCTTATGGGGTGAGGTAGGATGCATTGGGAGTGTGGGACACAGGGGTCATACTTTTTTGAATCTAAACTGTTGAATCCTCAGAGCAGTGTGGGTAGTTCCATTGTCATGGTGGAAAAAACAGTTATCTGTTCTCCACAACTCAGGACATTTCTTCCACAAATTGTACTGCCACCATCTCAAAACTATCAGATAATAAAGGTTTTCATTGGCCATTTGACATAGAGGGAGAAATACCAAGTGCATAATCCTGCTCACATCAAGAAACAAATGATAATTTCTTTCATATTCATTTCCAGGAGATTTTTTTGGTATCACCTTATACTTCTTTGAATTACCTGATCAATCCATTAAGAACATTTTATAAATATTTATTTTAAGAGAATCTTCTATATTCTAACTATACTCTTAGTATATTCTTTCTTCAAGGAGATCACTCATATGCTTATAAGGACAAGGAATTTACATTCTGGAAGTTCTTGGCCAAAATTAAATTGATGGGGTAAGGTCATATTCTACTATATGGGGAAAAATCAGAAAACCCAAATAGATTTGCCTACAGTATATATTTTTAAATTTAACCTTAGCATTGAAAATGCATATCTATTATTTATAAAATTAATATATCAACATTCTAGATCAAATACTTAAACCTCCTTTAAAACTTTATTAATCATACAGAAAAATTATGGGACTATAAAATTTATTCACTGACAATTGAAGTAACATATAATTTGAAAATTATTTCTGGTATAGATAAAGAAAATGTCCTTGAGAGAAAACAATTTGAATCTTCATTATGAGACATTCCCACATGTTCTTTTCATTTTTCTTGCCCCATTATTTGATGGAGACAGATGATTAACTTTTAATAATTCATAACTTTACTTTTTGTATGTACTTTCAACAAAAACTATTAAGCAACTCCAATATACAAAAACAGACAAATGTATCAGAAAATGAATGGTTAGCTCTAAAGACTAAAGTGTAATCACTACAATTTACTTGGTGAGACAAGACACATAGGTTAGCCTGAGAAAAATGCATATTGTGATACAGTTAAGCATAAAATTTTATATAGCAGAGCAGAATGAGTAAACATCTATGATACTTGAGAAAGTTAGCGAAGGATTCAGAGATGGACTATTAAAGATAAT
>VMDO01023226.1:0-32016 GCA_007922755.1 Pedetes capensis | reverse complement strand
GCCCCCTCTTCCCTTATTATTTCAGACAATTACAATTTTTACCTTTATTCTAAATATTTTGTAACTTCATAGCTTACTCTATATTATTCTCATTATATTTTGTTCTAAGGGTATTGGTCAGCTTTGTCTGATTTTAAGTGTATTTCTATACCTGGTTTGGTCAGATATAGTACCTATTACAGTGGTTTGTCTTCTCTTCTGGGAGTGGTACTGGGGATTGATATGCTAAGAGAAAGCTGCTCACTTAAATGATCCCCAAATGGAATAGGTATCCATTCTAACAGATGGGCAAATCACAAAACAGAAATACAGGAAACATGAAAAATCAAGGCAGGATGGTTCCTCCAAAACATCATAATTCTTTAACTATTGAATTGAAAGATAATGATATGGTTGAAATTTCAGACAAATAATTCAAAAGTCTATTTGTAAAAACAATCAATGACTTCAATGAGGACACAAATAAGCAGATGAATGAAGTAAGGAAATCAATACAGGACCAAGGTCAGAAAGTCACCAACGGGGAAGGCAAAGTCAACAAAATAAATGAGAAATTGAGCATGGAAAATTAAAATTTTGAAAGAGAAAAAAACAGAAATATTGGAAACGAAGAACTCAATAAATCAAATAAAAACACAGTGGAAAGCATCACCATTAGACTAGATCAAGCAGAAGACAGAATATCAGAGATGGAAGACAAGGTTTAACAAATACTGCATTCAGATATCACCAAAGGAAAACATGTCTACAACTCCTAAGAACTCTTGGACATGATCAGCAGATCAAATGTATGAATCCCGAAGGTAGAAGGATGTGAGATAAAACTAAAGTCATAGAAACCCTATTCAATGAAATTATACCAGAAAACCCTGAAATATGGGGAAAGAAATGGGCATACAACCAGAAGAGGCATTTAGGAGCTCAAATAGACATGACTAGAAAAGAACCTCCCCATAACACATTTTAATTAAAATACCAAGACTTCAGAACAAAGGAACAATATTAATAGCTTCAAGAGAAAAGCACCAATTCACATAAAAGGCAAACTCATCAGAATAACATCACATCACTCAGCAAAAACTCTAAAATCCAGGAAAGCATAATATGATATATTTTAAGCCCTGAAAGTAAATAAATGGCAACCAAGATTATTGTATCCAGAAAAGTTATCATGTAAAATTGTTGGAGAAATAAAGACCTTCAAAGACAAACACACATAAAAGCAATTCATGACCACCAATCTAGCATTACAGAAGACACTTAAAGAAAGAAATAAAAAGGAATCCTAATAGGAAAGGAAGAAGTCAATCTATCCCTATTTACAGATGATATGATCACACACACACACACACACACACACACACACACACACACACACACACACACACACACACATATATATATATATATATATATATATATATATATATATATATATATATTACCCTAAAGACTTCTCCAGCAAACTATTACAGCTCATAAATACTTTTGGCAAAGTAGCAGGATACAAAACAAACATACAAAAATCAGTAGCATTTCTACATAACCAATAACAACCAGGCTGAGAAAGAAATAAGGGAAACAATCCCATTCACAATAGCTTCAAAAATAATAAAGTATTTAAGAATAAACCTAACTAAGGAGGTGAAAGTATTCTACAAAGAAAATTTTAAAACACTGAAAAGGGAACTGAAGAAGACACTTGAAGATAAAAGAGCCCCTATGTTCATGGATCAGAAGAAATAATATTGTGAAAATGACTATATTACCAAAAGAAATTGATAAATATAATGCAATTCACATCAGAATTCCAATGACATTCTCCACATAAGTAGAAAAAGCAATCAGAAGAAGCACAAAAGACCTCAAATCATTAAAGCAATCATGAACAGAAAGGGTGAGATGCATATACGGAAATGGGTTAATGAAACCCATTAAGTTGTACACTAACTAAAAAATTACTAATAAAAAATAAAATTCACCAATTTTGTGGAGAATCTGACATAAGAACTAACAGCTTTAATATTTTATGTTTAATGGATATACAATCAATGGGTAAGAAGGACTGAAAATTGTACTGAAGCTACAGTCCTTCAGTGAAGCTGGAGATGTTTTTGCAACTTCATTGGTAAACGCTTTGATGCTTATAAATGCAAAAGGCTAACATGGGAATAGCTGCTCCATTGAGTGGCTCCCAATATATTGTTTCAGTTGATATCAACATGCTGTTCCTCCATATCTCTTGTGATAACTGATTAAAGGGTGTTTGTCTCTTATGTTGCACAAATATATATAAATTAATGATTGAAACAACCCTCAATTGATTCTTAGACAATGGTCATACATTGAATCATCAGCAGTTCATCTTAATTCCCATGTGTGCAGAATTGCAAGATAGTATTTCATTCCTGGATATAAATTACACACACAGAGACTAATATTGAATAAAACTAAACACAAATATATGTCTTTGAAAGCATTGTTGTTGCTATTGTTATTGTTAAGTGCCATTCAGTCACCTGACTCGTGGTGGCCCTATGTACAACAGATGAAACACTTCCCAACACTGTGCCATGCCCGGCACTATTCCGGTGCTCTTCTGCTATTCCTCCTAGGGTTTTCAATGGTTGATTGTTTCTGTAGTGGGCTGCCAGGTCCTTCTCCTAAGCCCACAGCACCTGGTATGCCTAGGCAGTCTCCCATTCAAGGACTAACCAGGCTCGACTCTGCTTAGCTTCCCAGATCTGATGAGATTGGATGCTAGGGTGGTATGGTTGCAGGCTTAAAAGTATCATTAAGTATCTAAAACCAAATGCAACCTATCAAACTCTGATTCTTAATATTACTTTTCAGAGATTTCTCAGAAAAAAAGAAAGTACAGATCTATGCCTTAATATCAGTAAATCTCAAAAACATTATGCTAAGTGAAAGAAGTAAGACATAAAAGCTCCAATTATAGGATTCCATTTGTATCAAACTCAAGAATAGACAAAACCACTAACCTATCATGAAAAAAAGAAGATAGTATTTGTTGGGGAGAGGGACATTCACTGAGAAAGGACATAAAGGAACTCTGTATGGTGATGAGAATGTTCTGGGTCATAACAACCATGTATGTTGTACAAGTTTATGCATTTGTCAAAACTGAACACTACATACAGAATATTTAGCTTCACTTAACTTACACTTCAATGAAATGAAAAGTCAGACACACATAAACACACATAGACTTAGAATGTGTATTGACTATGGCTTCTCTTCCCTTACCAAACAACAACAGATTAAATAAAAGCCTTGGAACTACAGGCCAAGACAGGGAAGAAAAATTGAAGAGAGGAAACAGGAGAGATAATCATATTGAGGGGAACAGGCAGGTTAACCTTTTCAGGTGCTGAACACAATTCTGCTTTAGGTGTGAATACTGGAGAGAGTAGAAAGGATGCAGGGTGAAGACCAAGAAAATGGCAAACCTTTAAGAAAAATTCTCCAGAACTGGGTTCTGTGGCACATACCAGTAATCCCAGCAACTTGGGAGGCTGAAGCAGGAGGATCATAAGTTCAAGGCCAGAGGCTGCCTGCACAACTTAGCAAGACCCTGTCTCAAAAGACAGGGAATAGAATATAAAATTTTAAAAAAGGGGTCTAGGGATGCAGCACTTACCTAGCTTGTACAAGACCTTGGATTCAACCTCTTAGTACTGAAAAATAAAGAAAGAAAGAAGAAAAATCCTCCAGGTCATTAAGAACATAATAGCTAATTGTTTGCCGATGTAGGAGGGGGCCAGAGAAGATCCTCTGAGTTTCCAGTGGGATGACATCTGAAAGTTCCTTGAGAATTGGATAGTAGCTATAAAGAGAAATAGTTAATGTTCTTATAAAGCATCCATACCTGATACTAATGATCACCAAATTAGAGGAATGTACAGCCAGGGCATAGTAAGGTATATAGTATGATTTTAGCAGAAGGGATAAGCCTAAGGATCTGCTATGATGAATTACAATGCAGATGATGTCAGCTTATAACATAACCAAATCAAATGCAACAAATAGTTGTGTCCACTTTATGGGAAGGAGTAAATATTTGCTTAGATCTTCTTCCAGCATTACATCTACTTTTAAGAGGACGAGAAGACCAATCCTATCAGTTTCCTTAAGAAAATCACAAAAGTAAACAATTTTATCTGGATGTTACTTTCTAAGATAGGAATAAATTTTTCTGTAACTAGATAATGTTTTCAGGGCACTTATGTTAGAAATTACATTTAATTACATAAAAAGTAAAGTCCTCTTTTTCCATATATGTGTGTGTTAGACTTACAGAAAGTTGCAGAAACAGTCAAGGGTTCTTTTATTTCCTTATTCCTGCTTCTCCTAATGTTAACATTTTTTATAACCATAGTTTATGACAAGTAGAAATTAACATTAGTACAACACTATTAATGAAACTATAGATCATATTGAAATTCACCAATTTTCCCACTACTGTCTTTTTTGCTGTTCCAGGACCTACCTAGGATTCCACATTGCTATCCCAACTGAGTTTGCACCCAGAGAAATATGTACTGAATAGATAACTACAGATATTCTTCATATATCCAATACCAGAACTAAATTTAAAATTTGGGTCAAATGTCATGAAGAACTTATTGACCATTTTACGTGTACAAATGACTCCAAAAGGGTTTTATACGGTAAACACTGGGAGAGGAGCAGATGGAATGGAATTTCTTCAGTTTCAATGATCCCTTGCATTTGGTTTCACCGTAGTAAAAAAGTTTTTTAGAAGATTTGCTTTATATGTCAATGATTTTACTTACTTTTTCTATAGGTGGTTACAAATATTTCTTAAATGCTAAAGTTATGTCAACAAGTTTTCCTTCTGGAATAATCAAACCTTCTTTTGTTCATGTACTAATGTTTTACTATACTAACTCTTGGGTCTCCTGAACAACAAAATATTTTGGATACATATTTTGCTTGAATCTGAGGCATACAAATTTACTCCATTTTATGACAAATCTATGTAATACAAAGCATTTCTACCTGATAAATCAGTCCATTTGTGTTAGTGAGCTTTCTCTTATTATAACAAAATATCTGAGATAATCAAAAAGAGGAAAGGTTTGTTTTGGCTCACAGTTTTGGATGTTTCAGTCCATGATCAATTGGCCCCATTGCTTTGGTCCTAAGGCAAGGCAGTATATCATAGAAGGGAGTGCATGGTGAACCAAAGCTTCTCACCTCATGGTGACCAGGAAGAGAAAGAGGCCAAGACCTCATTATCCCCTTCATAGGCAATTTTTCAATGACCAGAATATCTCCCACTAGGCCTGACCTCTTAAAAATTAGATCACTTCCCAATAGTGCCATGCTAGAGACCAATCCTTTATCACATGGATCCTTGAGGGACATTCCGGTTCCAAACTATGGCACCATCCAGTTCAAATCACCAATGACGGTATTGGTCCTTCTACCAAACCATTTGATGGTGGAATATAGTTAATGTTCATGTCTGAGGAAGTCATTAGCTACTGGTGAATTCAGAAGCATGGGTTTTAATTATTCCACTGAGAAAACAAAGAAATGGCTAAGACAGGACATCAAGGTCAAATTGTCATAGTTATCTTTGAAAATATTTTTCCAATCAGTTAATGGATACAGATTGACCTAAGTTTCATTTATCCAGAGATTTTCATTCTGTCTGGCAAGTTTGATAGATTTCTTCCAGGCTTGACTATAGCATATGTAAAGTGATGACTGAAGTTACATTAAATTTCTAGGAAGCAGTTTATAAGAAGTACAACTAAAGTGTTAGAAAATGATTTAATTTTTTGAAGCATCCAAAGCGAAAAGTATAAGTGACAGTTGAAGTCATCTTTATCAAGTGTATACATGAAATCTTTGTGTGAATGCTTGCTTTAGGTTTCTTATTGTTTATTTGGGGGCTGGGATTTAGCTAAGTTTGTAGAGTGCTGCTGTGCAATCTCTGAGATGCCATGTTTGATTACCAGCACTTCAAAAATGGGAGAAGGACGTGGCAATCCACTCCTGAGGCAATCCCCAAAATAATCAGCCATTGCAAACCCTATGAGGGTCTCTATGAGTCAGATATGACTCAATAACAAGAACATTGTTTATTTACCAAAAGAGATAAAAAATTAGTATTAAAATTTTTCTGCTTTTACATGAGTATAAGATCCCATTAAAGCCCAAGTATTTTTTATATAAATTAGGGAGAAAGAGATATAGTGGAATGCCATTCTCACATATCCTAATGGAGCAAGAAAAATTATATAATTAATAATGTTGTTGTTGTTGTTAGGTGCCATCGAGTCAGTATCCGACTCATAGTGACCCTCTGTACAACAGGGGAAACACTATTGTCAGTGCTTCTCTGCTGTTCATAGGGTTTTCAATGGCAGATTGATTTTTGGGAGTGGGTTGCCAGGTCCTTCTCCCAAGCCTACAGCTTCTGGTGTTCCCAGGCGGTCTCCCATCCAGGTACTAACCAGGCCCAACCCTGCTTAGCTTCCGAGATCTGATGCCACAGGGCTACAGCTGCAGGCCAAATTAATAATGTGGAAAAACAAATAAAAATTATGATCAGATTCCATCTCATCCTGGTTGGAATGGGTATCATAAAAAATAAACAGCAACTAAGTCTGGGAAGGATAGGGGTGGGAAGGAGCCCTTATACACTACTAGTGAGAATATAAATTAGTCCAGCCTTTATGGAAATCAGTATGGTGGTTCTTCAAGAAAACTAAAAGTAGAGCTACCATATGATTCAGTTATACCACTCCAGGTATATACCCAAAGAAACCAAAGTCAGTACATACTATAGATACCTATATACCCATGTTTATTGCAGCACTATTCATAAGAGCCAAATTATGGAATCAGCCTAGATGGCCATCAATAGATTAATGGATAACAACCATGTGATGTATATTCACACACACACACACACACACACACACACACACACACACACAAGCACACATGATGGAGTATCATTCAGCCATAAGGAATAATGAAATCACATCACATGCAGGAAAATGGATAGAACTGGAGATCATAATGTTAAGAAAAGTCAGACACAGAAAGACAAATATCATGTTTTCTCTTTTATGTGGAATATAGATCTTAAGAAAGATATGAAAGCAGTTGTTGTTGTTGCTGTTAGGTGCCACCAAGTCGGTATCCGACTCATAGCGACCCTCGTAGGGTTTTCAATGGTGACTATTTTGGGATTGCCTTGGGAGTGGATTGCCAGACCCTTCTCCCATGTTTGCGGTGCTGGGAATTGAACTCGAGACCTCAGATACTGCAGCTCAGTGCTCTACCAACTGAGCTAAATCCCAGCCCCCTGAAAGCAGAGGGAGGACTATTTGGGAAAAAGGGGACCAGCAAGAAGGGTGGGGCGGACAAGAGAGAGTAATGGGGGGAATGGATATGATCAAAGGACATTATATACACGTATGAAAATGTAATAATAAAATCCATTATTTTTCCCATTAATATCCTCTAATAAAAATTTAAGAGTAAAAAATGTGTGGCAAAAGATAAACACTGTATATAGGAAAATAGTAATATCACAATGGGTACCCAATATATTTTTTGAGTACTATTTTCTTTTTGGTTTGGTTTTTCTTTTCTTCCTTTCCTCCCTTCCTCCCTTCATCTATCCATTCCTTCCTTCTTCCTTCCTTCTTTCCTTCTTTCCTTTCTTTTATTTGACAAATAATTTTTTATTTGAAATACAATATAATGTTTTGATTTACATATATATTGTACAAAGATTCAGTTGAGATAATCAACATATCACTCCATTAACATAATTTGTATAGGATTAGAAATCTGTACAATTAACAATTTTGAAATATATAATACATTATCATTAACTCTGGGGCTGGGATTTAGCTCAGTTGGTAGAGCACTGCTCTGCAGTCTCTGAGGTGCCGGGTTCGATTCCCAGCACAGCAAAAATGGGAAAAGGACATGGCAATCCACTCCCAAGGCAATCCCAAAACAATCAGCCATTGAAAACTGTATGAGGGTCGCTATAAGTCAGACATGACTCTAAGGCACCTAACAACAATAACATTATTAACTCTGGAGGCCACACAGTGTAAGAAATTACTACAATTTATTCCAGTCTAATTGAGAAATTGTACTCTTTGAGAAACATTCTCTCTTCCCCCTTAACCCCATCTCCGACAGCCTCTGGTAACCTCCTTTATACTCTCTGTTTCTATAAGACCAATATTTTTATATTCTACAAATAAATGGGGGGCTGGGATTTAGCTCAGTTGGTAGAGCGCTGTGCTGCAGTCTCTCAGGTCCCAAGTTCAATTTCCAGCACCGCAAAAATGGGAAAAGGGCCTGACAATCCACTCCCAAGGCAATCCCTAAATAGCCAGCCATTGAAAACCCTATAAGGGTTGCTATGAGTTGGATACCGACTCGAAGGCACCTAACAACAACAACACCAAATAAATGAGATGATATAGTATTTTTAGTCTTGTGCCTGGCTTATTTCACTTAGCATAATGCCCTCTAACTCTATCCATGCTGTCATGAAAGACATAATTTCATTCATTTTAAAGGGTGCATATCATTCCATTGTGTGTATGTGCCATATTTTCTTTATCCATTCATCTGCCAATGGACATTTGGGCTGTTTTCATTTCTTAGCTATTGTGAATAATGCTGAAATGGACATGGAAGTACAGATATATTTTTGGCATACTGCTTTCAATTCCTTTGGATATATGCCCAGAAGTTGTATTGCTAAATCATCTAATTCTATTTTTAGTTTTTAATTCACCTTCATACTATTATCTAAAATGACTATACCAATTTACATTTCTACCAACCATGTACAAGGGTTTGCCTTTTCTCTTCATCTCCATGAACACTTGATATCATTCGGCTTTTTGATAATAGCCATTCTACCATTCAACAAGAATAAATAATATGATATCTCATTAAGCTATGATTTAAATTTTCCTGATAATTAAAAATGTTGAATATTTTTTCACTTATCTGTTGGCCATTTGTATCTTTTCTTCTAAGAAATTTCTGCTCAGATCCTTTGCCCATTTATTAATTGGGTTGTTTGTTTTCTTGCTGTCTTAGTCCATTTTTTTTTACTGTAAAATGTTTGAGACTTGGTAATTTGGAAATGAAAGAAGTTTATTTATTTCATAGTTCTGTAGGTTCAGGAACATGATGTTGGCATCTGCTCAGCTTTGGTGAGAGCCTCATGCCAAATGTAACACAAAGGTAGGAGCAAGTATGGAAGATGTCACACGGTAAGATAGGAAACAATAAAAAAAAGCTGAGATAGCCATATGTGCTTCTTACAAACTCATCCTTATGAGAACTAACCTACTCCATGAGCCCAGCATTAATCCCTTCTGAGGGTGGTAACCCATTACCTACCTTTCCACTAGATCACATCTCTCAAAAGGTTCCATTACTCAACACTGTGAAACTGAGACCAATCCTCCAGCACATGAAACTTTTGGGGACACACTCAAACCACATCCAAACCCCATCCAAACCATACCACTTATTATTGAGTTGTCTGAGTTCCTCATATATTTTGGAAATTAGCGTCTTCTCAGATATATGGTTTGCAAATATTTTCTCTCAGAGCATGGGTTGTCTCTTTGTTGTTTATTTTCCTGTGCAGAAGCTTTTTTCTTTCATCTCTGTGCTTTTGGAGTAATATCCAAGTAATCATTGCCCAGACTAATGTGGAATTTTTTTCCTGTTTTCTTCTAGCAGTTTTATAGTTTCAGGTTTCACATTTAAGTCTCTTATCCATTTTGAGTTGATTTATATATATGTATAGTGCCACTATACATGCCTGGAATCTGCCAGGTGGAAGGGGTGGTGGGTTGAAGCTAGAATCTCTTGTCTTTACTACCATTCACACTGGTGTTATACACATGCTGAGTGCTGAGACAGTTAAGAGTTAGTTGTCCATCAGGGCTGCATTCACATTAGAAGCTTCCCTTCATTGTGTACCAGGAGCCACTGCTGGCTGTACTTTGTTTGATGCCTGTGGCTAGGCAGGTTCTCACTCCCACCAAAGCCTCCTCCCCTCAGTTTTTGCACCCTAGTGTGGCTAATGTCCAGGCTGGACAGTGTCCCCCAAGTGTGTTTGAGAGTGGAGAGAGCAAAAAGAAGACTGAAAAGGGAGTACTGAGGGAACCTGGCACTCTGCCTGCCATCCTCAGTGTTTTCAGATCTGACCCAGCAGTAAAACATCCTGTGGGAGGGAGGAGGCTATGGAAATCAGGTGATCTGCAGGGCCTGGGCTCAAAGGTTTTAGCCTTGCCATCAGCAAACCACAAGTGCTATGGATGCAGCTGCAGAGGCTGAGCAGCCTGCTGGCCATGGGCTTGGGGCTATTGGTCTCTGCTGTTATCCTCAGGTGATTGGAGTTTTTCCTCTTCGTAGAGGATGGAACCATTGACCACCACACTCTTCTTAGCCCAAGGTCCCTGCTGCCTCAACTTCTCAGCATCTCCACATCTGACTCTTCCCGTCTCCATGACTGCCTCTCATGACCATCTCCCACACAGACACTGTGGCAGAGTGTCCTCAGGTTCCCTGAGTTGTAATTGTTCCTTACTTTCAGGTCCCCAAAGTAGATCAGTTTCAAACAATTGGCTTGCTGTCAAGATGGCATCTGGTTATAGCACTCTGAGATATGGGGAGCAACAAAATGGATTTCTTCTCTAATGCTAGCCTGCCATACAGGAGACATCACTGTGACACCATGTCTTCCCACTGGATGTGAGGCTTTTGAGATTTGTGGACTTGTTCTGTGGCAAGGACTGCCAGTCTGTTTTTATCAGTCCCATCTGGCTTAACTTGTGAATGTGGCTCCAGCTTCCCCTCCCCCCAGGGACCATTTCTGCATTAAAAAAAATATTTGCGTAATATTTTTTCTTTTTTTCTTTTTTTTTTTTTTTTTGCGGTACTAGGGGTTGAACCCAGGGCCTGGACCACTGAGCTGCACCCCCAGCCCATTTTGTAGGTTTTATTATTTTCTGAGACAGGGTCTCGCTAAATTACACAGACTGCCTCTGGTCTTGAACTTGCGATCCTCCTGCCTCTGCCTCCCCAGCCACTGGGATTACAGGCGTGCGCCACCGCGCCCGGCTGCGTAATATTTTTTCTCATCCTTTTATTTTCAGCCTGCATATAGCATTATTTTTGAAGTAAGTTTCTTGAAAACAGCATATAGTTGGGTCATATTTTCAAATCCACTCTGCTCTGTGTCTTTTAATTGGTGTACTTAGACCATTGATATTTAAGGTAATCATTGATAGGTTGGAGCTTAAGGCTGTCATTTTATTTTTGTTTTCTGTTTCTTCTAAGCTTAATTTCTCTACTTTCTTCTACCTGCTTTCCTGTAGGTTAATTGATTTTTTGGAATATCATTTTATCTATAATGTTTTTGAGTCTATCTCTTTTATAGCCTTTTTAGTGGTTAGTTTATGCATTACGTTCTATATAAATAACTTATCACAGTCTACTTGTGTCATTACTAGTTCAAGTGAAATTCAGAAACTCATCTCTCCTTATGTAACTCTACCCACCCCATTTGTACCATAATTTTCTTACATTTTTCCTCTACATACATTGAAAACTACATTAGACAGTGTTAAAATTTATCAATCAATTTAGAAAGCTCAAGAAAAGAGAAAATTCTGTTATATTTACCAATATGTTTACTTCCTGTGTTATTCTTCCTTCCTGATATTCTACTATCTCTTCTTTTATTATTTCCTTTCTGTTTAGAGAACTTATGTTAGTTATTCTTTTTGGGAATATCTGCTAGCAAAATTTCTTAGTCTTCTATCATCTGAGCATATCTTAACTTACCCTTTATTCTTGTAGGACATTTTGCTGACTATAGAATCTTGAGTTAGTAGTTCTTTTCTTTCAGTATTTGAAAAATGTTGTGCCACTTCTTTCTGTGGTTTCCTCTTTTTTGTCTTTTAAAATGTTTTATTTTGGTAAAACATACACAACACAAAATTTATGATTTAACTCATTTTTACATTTATAATTCAGTGGCATTAAGTAATTCACAATGTTGTACAACCATTACCACTACACATTTCCAGAACTTACCCATTACCACTAATTTTCCCATTCTTCCCTTCCTCGGCCTTTGGTAACTACTGTTCTGCTATTATTGTTGTCAAATAATTCTGACATTTCTTTTATCTTATTGTTGGCATATATTGATTGTCTTTTTCATTCAGTTTGAAATCTTCCTGGCTCTTGGTATAACAAATGAATTTCAATTGAACCCTGGATGTTTTGGGTACTATGCCATGACATTTTGGATCTTATATAAACCTTTCATAGTTGGCTTTCTGTGATATTCCTTCATCAGGGGAGTCGAGGTGCTCCTTTCTTTCAGCTGGGTGTGGTAAAAGTTCAGGTTCCATATTTAGCCTTCATTGATACCTGATATTGGGTTTTTCATTACTCTTAGGCTATGGTTGGAGTTCTGACTTTCTTATTGGATTGCACATATATCTCTACAGCTGGGATGAGTAAGAGTGTTTCATTACATAAGCTCACCATTTGGGTTCTGTTGACATCATGATATGGGAGGTGGCCTTGTTATTGCTATTCAATGGTCAAAGTCTTGATTTCCACAAGCACTCCTCTGACGACATTTGAAGATTCCTCTGATACCATTCCAGTGGGAAGAGGAACATGTCATTACTGCTAAATGGAGATAGAATTCTAGGCTCCATTGTTACCTCAGAGAATTGATAGACTCATTAATGCCCAGCAGAGATGAAAGTTCCAGTTCCTCTTTGGCCTTCTCTGACACCACCATGGCAGAGCTGTGGTGCCTTGCTACAGTCTGGTAAAGGTGGAAGTCTAGGCTCCCTACTTTGTCTTTGCTGGCATTGATGAGGGGGCATAGCACATTTTCTTTGTGTCTGGCAGGAGTAGATTGGTTATTTTCTTAATGTTATCTATCTTGCTAGGCTACTCCATTTATGATCACTTAGGGATATCAGGCTTTTCTTGGGCCTTTTTTTTTATCTGCATCTTTGGTGTTTCCAGGTTCTACCTTCTTCAGCTCTAAGTTTGGGATATATGAGGAGAAAAATGAAAGGCCTGCGGAACTCACTGACCTGTCATTACTTGAGTCTGAGTTTATTTGTTGATCTGGTTTCTCTTCTCTACCCTTCAGGGTCTTCCTATTTTTTAAATGCACAGTTTCTAGGGGTTTTAGTTGTTCTTAGTGGAAAGTAGAGGGGAAGCTATGTCTAACCTATCATTCTGGAAAGGGACTTAACTCCTTCATTTCAAAATACAAATTTTTCAAACCTTCTTACAAATCTTAATGGCTCTTCATTGCACCCCAAGCTAGTTATTACGTGGACTATACACCTTGTCTTCTGGAACTCCAGCCTATTTATCTAACCTCTTTTCATGTTATTTGTCAATTCACTGTTTCAGCCACACTGATCTCCTTTGTGTTCCACAATAATACCAAATTCTTTATGCCTCAGAGACTTCACATATACTTTTATTTCACCACTGAATGAGTTATTTCTGCTCTATTCATGCCTATATTCTTCTTATATCTCATGACTGTGCCTAAAGGTCACCTATTCAGAAAAATCTTCTGTGATCACCTTAAAGAGTTTCAGCTCTCCTTTACTTCAGTTGTTCTCTATCTCTATACCTTGCACATTTCATACCAGTACTTTTTACTATTTGCATTTGTATATCCATACGGTTGTACTAGCTTAGTCTAGTGCACATTTTATACTAGACTGTAAGTTCCATAGGATCAGGTAGCATGTGCATTATATATTCAGTAGTTTACCCATGGTGCTTAAGTCAGGCCCTAGTACACACAAATTATTTAACAATGTTCATTGAATGAATAGAGACAAAACACTGTTCATACAAATTACATTCATCTTCTAGAGAAGTGCTTGCTGATTTATTCATTTGGTATACATTTATATCTGTGAAATACACCCATAATACTTTTGTATGTCTCTGTCATTTCACTTACTGTACTATGTCAAAATATCTATTTGTATATTTGCTTTATTTATAGGCTTTGAGGACACCAACTGTATTTTACTCATTTTTGTGTCTACAGTGCTTAGTATAGGGCCTAGTGTGCTACAAAGTATTTGAAATTGTTTCTAAGAGTAACAAAAAATACTTTCATTACATTACTGAAATAATTAAGCTTTTTTCAAAATCTAGAAAATGTCAAAAACAGTGAAAAACTTACATGACTCTGTCTTTCTGGATACAGTTCCTCATCAGTGGGGATAACTGATTTGTTTCACTGGGTCTGAGCATCCTTAATTAGCCAGTCTTCCTAGAGGTAAATACTACCTATTTGAAGAAAAAAGGGTAAACTCTATGGAGAATAAAATCTTCCATTCACATTCCCCATCTTTATTCCTTTGTAGTTTTTCAATTGTTAGCTAAAGATTACATAGTTGATCTCTTATCTTAAGCACCTTTACATCAACATTTTAATCTGTCTGTAGAGATGGACAAGTGGATTTATAAAAAATAGAAACTTTGAGCTTTTCTAGCATCAATTTTGACAGTTCACACTTGCCACTACCAAGTAAGATTGCTAAATGTTCAGATGAAAATGTCCCTAACATTTTGTATGTGAGAAAATTTTCTAAATGTAGGCACTTTGAATATAAATAATATCAAAGCTCAGAAGATGGTTTAGATCAGGGTCTTTGTGTTGTTTCTTATTTTTCAGCATTGACATGGGAATTTTATTCCATTTTCTGTACTACTAGAGAGTTGGACCCAGGGCATTGCACGTACTTTGCAAGAGCTCTACCTCTTGCAATGCACCCTCAGCCCATTTTTTAATTTTTAATTTTGAGTCAGGTTCTTACTAAGTTACACAGGCTACCTCTGGCCTCTAAATCACAATTCTTCTGCCTCTGCCTCCTTAGTTGTGTGGATTACAAGAGTGCACCACCATGCCTGGCTGATTTTTATTAATTATAAGGTAATGTTAAGGAGTCATAATGATTAGTAAAATTGAAGTCTTTTCAATTTTGAAATTGAGTTCCTACTGTTGGTGCTGCTCACTTACTAGGCCATTCTGGATGGGCCTAGTTTATTCAGGCAGAGTTTCAGCAGAGCTCACTCCTTTCACAAATATTTATAAATTTCCTAGACCCCTATGAGGGTTGCTATGAGTCAGATACCGACTCGACGGCACCTAACAACAACAACAACAACAGATCAAATCTGTGTCAAATGGTCAAGCAGTACCTAATCTATAGCATGGTGGCAGCTACTAGGTTGGCTTGTTACACTTCCATAGATTTAGTCAAAAAGAAGGCAACAAATGCAAATAGATTTAGGAAGTTTATTATTTACAAAGATAGCAATGTTAAGATCATTATAGTGTCAGCTCCCCATGTCATGAGTCTCATAGGATGATATCAAATCTGAGGGCAAGATGCTAGGTAGTACCAGTGGTGGGCTACTCTATCATTGAGATTGTTGTTGTTAGGTGCTATTGAGTTGGTTCGACTCCTAGTGACCCTATGTACAACAGATAGAAACACTCCAACACTGTGCCATGCCTGGCTCTATGTCAGTACTTCTCTACTATTCATAGGGTTTTCAATGGCTGATTGTTTGGGAATTGTTTTAGGGAGTGGGCTGCCAGGTCCTTCTCCCAAGCCTACAGTACCTGGTATTCCCAGGTGGTCTCCCATCCAAGGACTAACCATGCCCCAACCTGCTTAGCTTCTGAGATCAGATGGGATGGGACACCAAGCCAACTCTAAATTACAGCTAAACAATTTTATAATCTGAAACTGTAGCTCACATTGGGATAAGATGGAAAATCCTATGCCTCACTAGAACCAAGGTGGCAGATGAGAAATGGACTTGAGATAGCTCCTCACAATACTATCTTACTGTGTTATAGGGAAAATCACAGGGCATCCTTCTGAAACATATATAGTGCCATGGTTGCTCCTTGTCTACATGGCCTATGTAAATATGTATAAAATCACCAGGTTGTCATGGCAAAACTGTTCTCCTACAACCTGATGAGGGGAGATTTTAAAGCCAATCCACTTTAAAGGATGCCATCATTGTATAAGTGGTGAAAATATAATTAGATAAGAGTATGTATCATTATTAGTTTCTGGAGTTTTATCAAAGAACGGTGATGGGTAAATTGGGGAAGAGTTGCCATTCATTGTGGACCTATCTGAATTAAATACATACATAGGTAGGGTATGAAGAAAGGTAGGAAAAAATCAACTTGTGAAAAAATTAACGCCCTATACACCAAGCCTCCCCTTCTGTCATCTACTTCTTTAATAGATCTTAACCAGGCCATGGATATATAAATTGACAATACTACCAGATGTTTTTCAGTTCTTATTGTAATAGCATTATTTTTGCCTCTCACACAATTTTCCACTCTGTTTTACCTGAAATTCTGTTTCCTGGGCTACTATGACACTGCATTCTCCTGGTTATTCTTATATTGACTTACCTTCTCTTTCTCTTCTGTGGGATTCCCTCCAGGAGCATCTCACCCTCCCCCTGTCTCATTCATATTCTTGTTTTAGTAATGGGTCATAATTATATATTTTCAGCCCATACTGAGCTTCACATTTCTATATGTGAAAACAGAAACTGACTACTATAAATCCTTTCTTGACTGTCTTACAGGTACTCTATATTCAGAATGTCCAAAAGCGAAGTAATATCTCAGATTACCCCCTCCTCCTAGGTGTGTTCCTTCTCTTCAGTTTGTTATATGAAAAGAAATAATTTATCCATTTATCAAAGCTAGAATGATTTGTAATCCTGCTCTTTTTCTAACCTTCCCCCCCCCCCTGAACTGGGGAGCTGAACCCAGGGCCTTGCAAACACTTTGCAAGTGCTCTACCACCGAGCTGCACCCTAACCCCTTTTTGAATTTTTTATCTTGTGACAGGGTCTTGCTAAGTTGCACAGGCTGCCTCTGGCCTAGAACTCAAGATTCTCCTGCCTCTGCCTCCTGAGTCACATGTGCCACCATACCTGACATTTTTTCTAACTTCTTATATTCAATTAATTATCAAGTTCTCCTAGATATTTATTAAATTCATCCTTTTCTCTCTATACTCACCTTCACTACTGTTTTTTCCCTGAGTCACCCCTTCAGTGATCAATTGTCACATCCTCTGAATTGATACTTCCCCATCCTGTCCTTCTCAAACCTATACTCTTCATAGCTAGCAGAATAATCTATTGTTGTTGTTGTTGTTAGGTGCCATCGAGTCAGTATCCGACTCATAGCAACCCTCTGTACAACAGGGGAAACACTATTGTCAGTGCTTTTCTGCTGTTCATAGGGTTTTCAATGGCAGATTGATTTGGGGGAGGGGGTTGCCAGGTCCTTCTCCCAAGTCTACAGCTTCTGGTGTTCCCAGGCGGTCTCCCATCCAGGTACTAACCAGGCCCGACCCTGCTTAGCTTCCGAGATCTGATGGGATCGGATGCCACAGGGCTACCGCTGCAGGCAGAATAATCTATATAAAACATAAATATATAAGTATGGACCAGTCACTTCAAAATCTTTAAATGGCTGTATCTTAAGACACTGAGTCTTACATATTTTGGACATGTCAGGAGGGATCAATCCCTGCATAAGGACATCATGTTTGGGAGAGTGGCAAGTCAACAACAACAACAAAAAAGGAAGACTCTCAACTAGATGGATTATCACAGTTGCTGCAACAATGGGCTTAAACATAATAAAGTGGTGTGCATGGCACAGTGTCAGGGAGTGTTTCATTCTGTTGTACATAGTGAGACCCAACTCAATAGTATCTAACAAAACACATCTTAAGATACTTTGATTTTTCCTCATATCTTGCTGTTGCCTACCTCTCCCACCTTATCCCATCACCTCTTTGCTTTTTAATGCCATCCATCCACATATCTATAAATAATGCTCTATATTTTTGTTGAGACTATTCTGCTAAAATCCCTCTTCTGCATTGTTGCTTGGACATCATTTTTGAAGCCCTAACACAGGAATTATCCTCTCCATATTGTCTTCCCTCTAGCTGTTAGGTACTCCTTTTCACATAGCACAAGGCACATCTATCATTGAACTTATCACATTATTCTATTACATGAACTGTGAATGTTCCTGTTTTCTCTGCCAGTCTATGAGTGTTTTGGCCATCTGCATGCAGAAAATCAAGTTAATTTTTCTAATCAGAGGATACAACTTGAGCCAGCACGTTGATGGTGCTCAAAAAATGTTTGTTAAATAATGAGTTTATACACCATTCATTAATGGCTGCCAAATGCATTGGAAGCTTCCATGGTGGGCTAGGGCTTTATGTTTGAGGAAAATTAATATTAGTGTGTTCTGAGATTTTTCTTAGACTGTGATGAATACAGCAGGGAGAGTACTGGAAAGGACCCTTAAAATTCAATTGGGATAACTTTAATTCATGCCAATTTCTCTTCATGGTAAATCTTGGTAGAGAAAGCACATGACTTGATTTAATACAGTTTACCTTAGAGGCAAATAAAAAAAAGAAAGGATTCTACTAATTTAATTATGCTCTCTGGGTCCTCCTCTCTGTTAAATCTAAAGAGAGATTTGGCCTGGAGCAGTGCACTGAAGGCCCATTTACCATTAGGTTTTCTTCCCACTAGCTACTCTGATGATGGGAAACTTAAGACAGATTGCTATCAGGTGATTGGTTATATCAGAGGCTTTGGTTCCTAATTCATAGAAGTTAGTTGATTTACACTGGAAAGATAATAACCATATTGTTCCAGAAATTTTGCTGATCATTCTTTGGAGCAAGTTTTTATATTGTTCTAGGGAAAACTAGTGTTTTGTTTTATCACTATTAATCTTAGAATTGCCTAGATAAATTTTCTGACCAAAGGATACAGCTTGAGTCATCATAGAGCATCTACTTTTGAAATAATGGGAAAGATCTATGCAAAACTTAATGGAAAAAAGGAGCTTTATCCTTTCCTCTATTTTGTTGCTCTTGTTAGGAGTCATTGAGTCAGGTCTGACTCATAGCAACCCTATGTACAACAGACAAAAACACTACCTAACACTGTGCCATGCCCAGCACCATTGTCAATGCTTCTCTGCCATTCATAGGATTTTTGATGCCTAATTATTTTGAGAGTGGAATGCCAGGTTCTTCTCCCATTTTTTGCTGTGCTGGGGAAAAAATCCAGGGCCTCAGAGAGTACAGAGCAGCACTCTGCCAGCTGAGCTAAACCCCAGCCCTTCCTTTATTTTAGAACATGGAATACCTCATAGTTGTTCTCTCTGTGTTGCATTGATCAGCCTATTCAAAAACAAAAGACAAAAGAAAGAAAAATAATTTATGATAAGTATTATTCATTAAGAAAGCAAGAAAGGTAGAAATTAAAGACAGCTACAGCAAAAAGAGTCTGGGATTTAGCTCAGTTGGTAGAGTGCTGCTCTGCAGTCTCTGAAGTCCCGAGTTTGATTCCCAGCACTACAAAATGGGAGAAGGACCTGGCGATCCACTCCCAAGGCAATCCCGAAACAGTCAGCCATTGAAAACCCTATGAGGGTCACTATGAGTCGGATTCGACTCACCGGCACCTAACAACAACATTTGGGCTGGGATTTAGCTCAGTTGGTAGAGCGCTGCTCTGCAGTCTCTGAGGTCCTGAGTTCGATTCCCAGTACCCCAAAAATAGGAGAAGGACGTGGCAATCCACTCCCAAGGCAATCCCGAAACAATCAGACATTGAAAACCCTATGAGGGTTGCTATGAGTCGGACACAACTCAATGGCACCTGTCAGCAACAACAGCAAAAAGAAAATCTAAGCAAATTGGAAAAATTATGAGAGGGTTCTGCAAAATATTTTGTCTAAATGTTAAATAACTAAAGTATCAAAATGTCTTGCACGGCAAGTCAGAAGTCTGATGCAGAGCAAGTGTCTTTGCAAAAGAAGTTGCAAGTAAAGATTAAGATTCATGTAAGATAGACTATTTTGGCAATACAAATGTTAGAAGGCGCCAGCTAGCAGTTCCAGAAGAAACATTTACATTATTTACCCTCTTCTTTGGCCCCAAAGAGACAAAGGCTTAAAGGATCTTCCTCCAGTGGAAGGCTCCCTTTCTATCTGACCTAATCTCTAAAAGTCAGGCCTATTGAACATCCATATTTCAGTTGGAGGACCTTTTGTAAATTCTATGTCTGAAGCTAATTAGAATCATTACTACACTATAAAATCTTAACTGAGACTATTTTAGTCAAGGAATCTTAAAAAATAATTTAATATTTTATCTAGAGGGAGAATTAAAAAGACAAAACTATAGCAACCAGTGGCATAAATTGGATTAAAATATCATTCTAAAACATAAATTAATAGAAAATATCATTTCAAGTGATTAATTTTGATATGACCGTAAACATCTCAAAAGTTTTGTCTCCAATTAATTTAATTGACTTAACATTTCTCCTCTGCTTCCTTCCAAAAGTTCTAAGGCTTCTTCCAAAGATCTACAGTTTGGCTTTTCAATCTAGACTGTTAAAGTATGTGTGACATCATACCATTTAGTGTGTTATGTTTAGATATGTGTTTTGTGACAACATACCTTTCCCCCTCATCCTCAAAACTGTATTGTGCATTAAGAAAAAGCTGCCCAAATTTCTATGTATATAAATTTTACTATACTTACAAAAATTGAGCAAGACATTAAATTTTGAACAACAGGCACAGGAACATAAAAGCTAGTGTATTTGAAAAGTTGTGGAAAGAAAAATGCAGGAAAGATTTAGCTGAGTCATTAGCAGTTAAGAATAAAAGAGTGAAGGCAATGATTATTTAATCCTTCTATTTTTCTTCTCCCCAAATCCAGACTATTTAAAGTGAAAAAACAGTTGTGTTCTGAAGAGATTAAGTGAAGTGATTAACGTTGATTATTTTGTCAAAATCAAAGACAAATTCTATGCTTTGTGGGGGAAATGTGAGGGAGGAGGATTTAGGTGAAATACTTAAAGCCTTGGGGAACTGTATTACATAGTATTGCTCTACAACCACATTTTGGCTCATTTTTAGTTCTTAAACTTATTTTTTGTAGTTATTTTACACAATTAGGGTAAATAAATTCCTGGCTCTAAGATAAGTTGGAGGGAAATATGTGGCCTTCCTATTCACTTGTACTGTTCATTTTGTGACACAGACACAAACCTTTTTACTAATTTTCAAAGCTCATATACTAGAATCACCTTAACTTGGTGTCACAATCATGCATCATGACCTCAGATAAATTACTTAACATTTTAAGCCTTATTCATTATTTTATTCAACATTTATTGAACTATGTGTATTAGATTTGGGGACAGGAAATGTATGTGATAGCAAAATTTACTAGTCCACAAAATGTGGCTTATAATAGATTTGTTTTGAGGATTAAATACATGTAATTAGTACCTTGCTTATTAAGTGTCCATCATTATTATTATTATTAGTAGTGGTGGTGGTGGTGGTGGTAGTGGTGGTGGTATTTTTTCTTTTGTGGTGCTGGAGATGGTACCCAAGGCTTCAGTTGTGCTAGGCAAGTCTTCTACCACTTTTAACATCTCTAAAACTGTAACCCTAACATTTCACACTGTTATCTATAACATTTACAATATTTTAAAATATAAAGCCACTCCCTAAATTGCTGACATTGGAAATGGCCTTCTCTAGAAATATGGATGCAATGTTCTTAGATTTAATTGGAATGTAAGCACTTCAAAATAAAATCATGCTTTCATACTTGGTCAGCCACGACAAAATTGGAAATCACAATCTAGATTATGAAAGGAAGGTACTATACCTTTGCCCTGTGAGTGTAGACCTATTCAATCTTCTAAATTTCATTCCAAAATTTCACATATAATTTGAATTATGAGAAAAGTAAACAAGCCTAAACTCACACCTGTAACATTTTACTTGCTTTTTGTCACTACAATGAAAATATCAGTATTTTATCTACTGCTGTTACAGCTCTTTGGGTACATGTGAGGAGGGTCATCAACTCCTGCCAAATGAAGAATGTGGCAGTTGTGTATCTCATAAAATTGAGCTTGAGAGTATGGTTACTGTAGGAGCTGGCAACGCCTATTAATGTTATTGAAATGATTATAGAAATAAAAAGTTTCTTTTTTTACCCAATAGAGAATTATACAGAGAAAACACCTATAACGGTGGTAGAGATTGTATCCATACTGTCTAGGATTATTTGTCGTTTAAATGAAGTCTCGTTGGAAAATTGTATTTTAGAAGTGTTGCATAGTAGCCTGTGTAAGATATTTGAAGAAAACGTTTGAAGCATCATGTTGTTTACAATTTGTCACTTATTTAAAATCCCATTGTTATCCTTTGATTCTTATGTAAGAACATCTGAACACAAAATGACATACTCTAAAGTAGTTACTGGGAGCTCTCAGTGTTGGAGGAGTTGACGGAAAACTCGAAACAGAGCCCTTTGAAAAGGCACGTGGGGGGGGGGGGACCTGTCTCAGTATCGCCAGGACAAGGAGCTTTGGGCGGACAGCCTCAGAGCCAGACTTCCTACAACCCGCTGATCACCCGGGGAGATCCGACAGCACTGGCCGTCCCGCCTCGTCATCATCGCCGCGTTTCCAGCAGGCAGAGCCTGGTTCCCGTCCAGGGCAGTCCCCGCCTCCATTCTCCGCAGGCGTGCGCGGGTCTCGGGAATCACCTCAGGAGCCCCCTCAGCCGCGAGGAGGGCGAGAACAAGGAAAGCCGGGGCTCCCGCTGTAACCCCCGCGCTCCGCGGGGTCCCCCTCCCCTCGGGGACCTCGGGGACGGGACCGCTGGTACCTACTCAGCCACTTAAGCTGTCAGCGTTCAACTGGTGGGCGGCCGTCTCGCAGCCAAGTCCCCTCTGAGGCCACTGGGAGCAGCGCTCCTGCAGTCCAGCCCGCACCTGACTGACTGACCGACCAGGGGCTCGCGCCGCCGCGGCCACCGCCGCCGCGCACGCGCTCTTCGCGCGGCTCTTTCCCGGGCGGACCCCAGGGCGGGAAGGCGAGGCTGAGAGCTGCCGGCACCTGCCTGCCTGTCAGACAGAACCCGGGCTCCGGCCTCGTGCTGCCGCGCGCACGCGCACGCGCCTCGCGCGCCAGCCGTCGGCCCCGGGGGCGGGCCCGCGCGGCAGCGAGCGGGCGGGGGGCTCGTGGCGCGCGCGCCTTGCACCCGAGGGCTGCGGAGAGATATTTTGGGTGGCAGGAGGGCCCCTCGTCATTTCCGCCAGGCAGCAAGTCGTGCTGAGGGCTTCACTCCCGCGCGCGAGGCAAGCGGGCAAGTTGGCTGCGGGCGTGCAGCCGGCAGCCGCTTCCTCCCCCAGTGCCTTGACCCGCGGCGGTGCGAGCCCTGAACGAAACCCCGCGGGCAGAGACCCGAGCCGAGTGGCGGACGCAGCCGCGGCAGCCGCCGCCTCAGCTGGGACCGAGCAGACCCGGCCCGGAGCCGCGACCCCGGCGCGCTTCCCGCTCCGTCTTCGCTCCCGCTGCTGCGAAGAGACGCTAAAGCCTCCAGCCCGCCACACAAAAGCCGCTTGCTCCGCGGCGCCCGCCCTGGGAGGCTGCGGCCGGCCACGGAACCCCATCCCAGGGCGACTCGGGGCTGCTGACTTCGTTTTGTGTCTCGGCTCCGCGCCCCACGCGGAAGCGAGCCCGTTCCCATGGCTCTCATAATGGAACCAGTGAGCAAATGGTCTCCCAGCCAAGTAGTGGACTGGATGAAAGGTAATGCCCTCTGCGGGGGCACGAGGCGGCACCGGGGCGCGGGGTCCCGGCACCAGGGAAGGAGGGAGGGGCGCCCGCCGCGGCAGAGCCCGCCATCGGATCGTCCGGCCGCTGGCTGATCTGGGTACACCGCGGGGCGGCGGGGCTCTCCGGGGCTGCCAGGGGCCCGGGGTCCCCGGTCTCCTTTTGTCTTCAGCTGAAGGGGCGCAGAGCACGAGAGGGCGAAGGGCGCCACCTGGTTGGAGTCAGGAAGCCGGGCGGTGGAATCCCGGCACATCTAGCCCACTCCCCGCTCTCCTCGGCGTCCCCAGCCTGGGAGGACGTGGCGACCCCTTGTTTCCCAGCTCAGGGAGGAGTCCCCCGGGACCTGCTTCGCTAGTCGCCTCTTCACCAGCCCCTTTGTTCCTGGAAACCTGACGCCCCCTCTGCGGCCGCCCCTGCCAGGTGCCTTCTCCAGCGCTGCCAACTCTCTTGGCAACTTTTAAACCCGCATAACGGGGTCAGGACGCGGTCGCCCGTGTTTGGAGCTGCTGAGCCTCGTCCTCCAGGAAGGGCCGAGGGTGCTCCGGGTGAGGGCACGCGCTACTTTGGGGCGAGGCAAACATGCTTCCTTTGGGTTAGCATCCGCGATGGGATGTATGGGCTCCCTCCTGCGCATCCCCGTGCGTCCTTTGCTTCCCCGGGTTCAGGCTAGTTGAAGCTTTGGACCTTGCGGTTTTTTTGTCAGGGGCTCAATGCCAAGTGGAAGGTGGTGCGCATTCAAGTACCCTCCCATTTCTTCCATCTTGACCCCCCCCCCACCTTGTCCCTGGCAATTTCTAGTAACCACAGTAATAGACATTTGCCATCCTTGTCACAGACATGGGCTTTTTTCTCCAGTCCTTGGGCTTTTCTGCCTCACTACCTCCCTCTGTTGTCTGAGTTTAGGGGCTTGTAGGAGACCACTCCAGTCCATGTCAGGCCCACTCTTCCTTAAAATTTCTGGAATGCTGAGGTGGGGTTGGATGGGATGGAATAAAGGATTCCTGGCTGCACTTGAAAGGCACTTGAGAGATGTTAGAGTTCTGCTTGTGGTTGTACCTGAGCAAACTCTAGGTAGGGATAGGCTCCAAGGCTTGTCATCTCTGAAAATGCCCCTTCCAAAGATGAGGACATCTTCTTAGGACTTGCTTAGCAGTCAGACTTTCTAAGATCCAGGTGCTTCAGAAAGAAAGGCAGGACAATTTGGAAGGGATTGAACACGAAAGGGAGAAATTAAATTTCCTCCTTGTCTTTTCTACAACCTTTTCGGCCTTTGCTTATTCATGTGGATTTCCCTTCATAAATTTTGCTTTCCTTTTATCCCCCACTTGCTCCGTTTACCTCATTTGCTTTGTTTTTCTCTTCTAACATGTGGAAAGTGCTTTGTAACTGCAAAGCACATTATAAATGTGAGTGAATTGAATTAAACCTAATTCATTATTTATCGACTGCCCCCTGTGTGCAGTGCATTGTGCTAAGGTGCCATGGGGGTTATAAAGATGACTAAGACAAAGTCCTGCAGTGGCTCATCTTTTCTGCTGCTTGTTTTCTTTCCATATTTGCTATCGAAATTCCAGTTCCCTAGATTCCCACCAATTCCTTTCCCTTCCCGGCTTCTCAGATATATAAAAACATCTGTCTTCTCTGTTACTCAGTCATGGAAGAAAGAGCCAGAGTGTATGCAGCAAGAAAGAATGATTAAAACTCTTTCTTTGAATTTGTCTAAAAGATTCTTTTAGTTTCAGTCTGTTTCTTCAATAAGCAAAGAAAAGCCGTCTTGGCTCCTTGGGTTCAGAGGGCCTTCGTAGACTACCTTCTAGAAATTCCCATGATTCTTCTGAGTGCTGCAAACTCCATCTTCTTCACCTCCCACCCAGCTATAACCTTGCAGCTTCCCTTCACTCCACAGTTAGGTCCACTGAAGCAACTACA
This sequence comes from Pedetes capensis, assembly GCA_007922755.1. NCBI lineage: Eukaryota > Metazoa > Chordata > Mammalia > Rodentia > Pedetidae > Pedetes > Pedetes capensis. The sequence continues at coordinate 6,207 of VMDO01023226.1, read as the reverse complement.
ACATATGATGCTTGTAATTTGACACACATTATTAGTTTTCCAGTACACTAGTCCTTTAAAAATCTTTTCAACCTAAAATGCAGTTTCTTAGAACTTAGGTTAACATTGTTACCTGTAATTTTAAATACACATTATATTGAAGTTTAATAACTTGTTTCTGTACCTGTTGGTGATGCGTTTGGAGCTACTGAAAAGATCAATTAAGTAGCCATGATAGAATTTGTATATCTTTGTATAACAAAGAACTGGGACAGAATGACTGATTTAATTACCTGTTTCAGGTCTCAGTTACCTATTTTAACTCCCAAAGTGCTTACTGCTAAAATTTATGCTATTCATATGAATTTTATTTAAGATACTATCAGAAAATGAGATTTTAAAAAATACTTGAACAAAATGAACATTTCCTCAACTTAATTTTTCTCTACTCTTTTCCCCAAGTAAACTTTAACAAAAGATATTTAAAAGCACTTTTTACCCTTTCCTCAGATGCAGAAATGTTTAAACGTCAACTGATAATTTAGGCCATAGCTTTGAGATGCTTAAACATCATTTAATGTTTTATAATGTATAGTGTTATAAAACCAGGACTAAAGAATGAACAAGCCTCTGGAACAGCTGCAACATTGTGGGAGTTCTTCAGAGCATGCTCCTAATGTGATAGTTTCATCATCCTTAACATTTAAAGAATATAGCATATGCTTTCAGCTGGTCACAATCATAAATAGTTGTGGCTTTTGTTTAGCAAAGTACATGCTTTATGTTCTTTCTAGGATGTTTTTCTCCCTACTAAACAGAAAAGAAACTGAAAGAATAGACATAGCCATATACTTAGGAATTTAGGCAGTTTATAGAAGTAGTTAGAAACTCAGTCATTATAAAGGGAAATGAAGGGGAAAAATGATGAGATTATTAAGCTTTGGTAACATTTTCAAGATTATTTATGAAGGACCATTTATACATGACAATCCATTTTGATCTGTCATTTTTATTTAAATATATTTGAAGGAGATGCAAATATAATATTTATGTGTTCTTAGCAAAGATATGTTGTTCACCCCAAATCCACTATTTGTAAAATGTAATACTCCCCAAATTTTCTGCTGATAATAAAAATTTGATATAACACACTGTCAATGTTAGTTGCGGTAAATGCATAAACTCCTTATGAATCAGTAAAGTAAGTACTTATATACCAGATTATTCTGATAGTACTTCTGGGTATTTGGATATATCTTATAAACATTTAATTAAAATTAATTTTACAAAATTATTTCGGATTTAAAAAAACCTCATCATTTAGCACTTGAAATCCCCTTTTTTAGTTGGAAATTGCAGTTCCTTTGTAGTTTTGAAAAAATATTAAAACCAAACCTTTGTCAAAGTAAATAAAAACAAACAAGTTATTGGAAAAAGCCACAGGCAAAAAAGTAAGCCAATAACTATTTCTAAGTTTTGCTCAATTACTGTAAAATATGTTATTTTCCAGTTTCTCTTTGTTTACTTGCAGAGCCTTGAAAAACTCTATAATCTGTACTTGCTTGAGTCAAAAACCTCTGAACACTTCAGGCCCCTGTTATTAATTTTATTATTAAATTTCCTTGTCCATCTCATATCCAACAATTCCAATTTTGTTTCCATGCCTTTTCCAAATTTGAGATTCCTTCAAACCATCTACAGAACTAAAATGGTTATTTTCTGGGACCAGCTTCCTCCGTGACACTCTTCTAGTGATCTTTGATCATTTTCTGGGTCAAATAAAATGATTATGATTTCCAGAGTCAACCAATAGGCCCTGCTTTGCTGGTCTTCTCTTATGGTCTCTGGGACTTCAACCAATCTTGTATTACTATAATCCCTAAAATAATCTAAATTTTTAAGATAGCCTTTTCTCAGCCCATTCCACAATCAACTGATTTACTTTTTCATGTTTACTATAAACTATTTTGTTCAAGAAACATTCCCTGACTTCTAATTTTTGTCCTGACACCTCAATGACTCAGCTATCCTGAGGATTGAAATGAAATACATTATTTTAGGTTAAAAAAACAAAAGCAGTGTTTTTCATACAACCTTATAGTAGGGGAAAATGCAGTGATGCAATAAGGAATATTCAGTATAAAAGCTAAATACTGTAAAGGAAAATATTTCTGATAAGACAAAGAAGTTTCGCCAGGTACAGTGCTCCTTAGTAATTCTGTTTTTTTTTCTCATAAGACCCAGAAGTTAGGTTGAAATTTATCTTTATTTGATAAAGAAAAGTGTCAAAAGTTTGAAATGAATTGTTTTGAGAGAGAGAAATATTAGAGTAATTTTCTGATAGGAACTTGAAATTATATTCTGTAAGAAAAATATGTTAAACTTAATTGATCAAGTTGATTGTATCAGTTCCTTTAGAAAAATTGGATTTTTTCCTCAAATGCAACCAATAATCATCTACCTCAGAATTGATATCTTTTGGAATAGGAATTCTTGTTATTTTATGCAGGGAAGACATTTTTCTTTTTTATATATATAGTTCACAGGAAATATTTTCATTTATTGTGCCATTAATATTTGCTTCCTAATCTAACGAACAATCATAATTTCATCCTGGTTAGGAAGTAAGAGTATACATATGTAGATGTACTCTGCTCCTCAGATATTATTTACTCAGTACATCTGTGTGGAAGGTGCTTTAATGGATTGTTTTAAATAAGTTATTCTCTACTTTGGAGAAATTAGCCTCTGTAAGAGATGGAAATGACATTGACAAACCAATGTGAAGACAGAGACAAATATTATCTAGAATACTTAGTAAGTTTTTAAAAATTTTATGTACACAGCACCAAAGAAAAGAGAAGATGATAATTTTGTGTATCAGGAAGGGCCTCAAAGGGGAGGATGAGGTTTTAGCAACTATTTAAACTATTAAATCATATTCTAAGAGGGATGCATCCTACTGAAGAGGCACAGAAAGAGACTCTGGAGTTGAGGTGGGTAACATATGGGTCTAATAGACCAGAGTGATGTATTTATGTTTGGCTTGTACATGCTAATTCTGTTTATACATGCTAATAAATACACTTATTTGAAACCAAAATAGGCAAAATATTTTAAACTAAACAGTTTAAGCTAAAACATAAAGTCAGTTGCAGCAAAAAGAAATACCTATTCATCCTTAAAAAAGATATGATTCTTAGTGACCCAATGCCACTAGTTATTTTCCAGTTAGGGCAAATCACTTGTTAAGTGTTAACCAGAGGGGTTTATCTAGGTTTGTCTGGTTGAAGGGAGAGGTGGGAAGGAGAGGGAAAGTGAGGGAGGAGTGTGAGTAGGCAGCAAAAAAGTACAAGAACAAATCTGCATTTCACAAAAACAATAAAACTCTCATCATGTCCTGAGTTTAAATAAATACCACATTATAAAACTTTGGCTGCCAAAAGTAAGCCCACAAAGAATGTGTATTGAATTGATACAGCTGTTTCAAATATGTTTCTCAGAAATAATTTGAAAATAATGTTAAAATGAGTTATTTTGAAGATTAATTACATAATTAACATTGTGTTGGTGGATATTTAGAATTTTACTGATCTGAATTCTTTTTTTTAAGGGATTATTATTTTTTAAATATTTTTATTAGAAATTTTTAATGTACCTCATAATGCGATTCATTTTGACATGCTTTTCATTGTGACAATTTTCATATATGCAATTTGATAAGCATTATGATCTGAATTCTTATATGAAGAGTGGAGACAAGCTTTTAAATATTAATACTGTTCTTAAAGCAATGACAAATTATCATTTTTATTTATAATACAGAAACCTCAGATTAGAGTTTAATTTGTTCTTAATGACTTTTAGCTTTGTATGACTTCCTTACTGTACTTCACACATAAGTTTTATTGTGAAAGATGAAGTTTTAGCTTTTATAAAGAGTAGTGGAAGGATAGAGCATCTGTGCTAATTTGAAAGGGGGAAAGGAGAACTGGTAATTTGGAAAAAATAGAGCCTGAAACTTTTTACTTTTTATGATTTTTGTCATGGCTTAGTGTATGACTAAAAATAAGAAGTGGAGTATTCATTGAGGAATCATTGTGTTGAGTAATGTTCAGTAAGTGAATTCACAGTTTTCATGAATAGCACAGGCCTGTGCTCCTCCGAATGGTATATTATTGTGGTTGAGAAAGCCAAATGATTGAAAGGAACTAAAGAGTTGATTTTTGCTAAGCATTTTAAACACCATTTTTATGTTAAAACAAACATGGATATTGCATCCATAATGTAGAAAGACAAAGTGTTATAATTTTAACAACAAAACCAGAGGCTTAACAGGAATTTTAGGCTTGCAGTAGGCTGTTTAAAATTGAGTTCCCTAGACCTCCTAGGGTTATGAGTACACTCTGTTCACTAATTATGGACACATCATTGGAAAAGTTTGAGAAGTGTAGTTGGGCTTTAGAAAGGTAAAATTAATATATTGTTTCATTTCTCCTAGTATTATTACAAAGGGAAAATATGACGTTTTCAGTCCAAGTTATGATAATTAAAACATATTAATTTTATTTGTTTGATCCATGAACTTGCAGTCACAATAAACTCCTTAAGAATGCTTCTTATTTGCTGCTGTCCTCTCACTTCTCTCCCCATCAGTTTATAACAATTTAGTGGTTTCTCATTGCTTTTAGGATAAAGATCAAAGTCCGTAACGTGGACTATGAAACCCTTGAAGGTTTGGTTATTGCCTGTGAGGTAAGCCTCATGCCAAATATCAGCAAAACTGTCCATTTCTCAGTCCTTTCTGCTTGCCCACCACTTGGCCTTTATACTTCATATGTTCTCTTCTCTCTTTTCTTTGCCTCGATAAGTCCTACTCATCCTCAGGTCTCAAATTTTCCTCCTACACATCAGGAAAGCCTTCCTATATTTTCCAAATTACACCAGATCTTCAGTTCTATGCTCTTAGTACCACATATATCTCCTGTATCTCATTTGCCAGTTTTATTTTTACATTAATTTTTAAGGTTACATGGATGATGTCTAACTTCCCCTACTAGGTGAGAGCAAGGACCCCATCTGTTTTTTGTAATAATGCATAAAACAGTATCTGATATAGAATAGGTAACCAGAAAATATTTGTTGAGCAAGAAATAATTTATTCACATATTACTGGCCTGTCAGCAAATCTGCTTTCCTAAATGATAATGCACATAAAATCCCTTATAGTGCTCTAATGGATACTTCAGTGCCAACTTGTATGTTGTGTGCCAGAATACAGTGTGAAGTAGGGTTGCATTATTCATTTTTCATAGTTGTGTTGCTCTAGCCAACTCAAAGACCTAAATCATTTGGATTCATTTTGTTAAGAAGTAATAACAGTTTCAATGAATTAATGATGCTTCTGTATTTATATCATAAATATTATGAACAAGATACAAAAAGTATTTCCTAATGTCTCTTGATAGGACAGAAAAATAAGCAAATGCTTATTAGTTTAAAAATTGAAACATACTCCTGAGCATTTATTTTACTTCATTCAAATTTCCTAATTATTTTTTCATTTTATTATTTTAAAAGAACACTATATATTTTAGAATATGTGGTACAGTGGTAGAGTGCTACTTATAAAATTACTTAGGTTTGCTTATCCTTATATAAAAGTTTTTAAAAAGCTCATAAGGAATTAATGTATTTTTCTATTGTGAGAATAAAGTATCCCTTATTTATCAATTAAGGACACAAAATGGCAAAGTAGCCCTTTAGCTTAATAAAAGCTATTGTCTATTAAATTAGATTTTATATTGAATTTGCATTCTTTATAAATAGGAATATAATTAACCAGTATCATGGAGTCAAAATGGACCCCAAAGTTTAAATTTTGCTGTTTTTTAAAAATTCCTAATTGACCCACAAATGTTTTGTTCTGTATAATCTCATTATATCACAAGTCAAGTTGGGTGCTGGATATGTGGCACTGTATGGGGGGGGGTCACTATGACCCCATGATACCAATTATGTAGGGTTTTTTAAAATTAGTGTTGCTATTTGCCAGTATCATTTTGTGACCAAAAAAAAGATAACAAATATACTAAAAATTGTAGTCTCTGCTAAAAATTTATTTGTATAGTATAAATCTTGTGTGTAATAACTGCAAAGACCAAATACTTACCCAAAGACTAAAATACTGTTCTATATTCTATAAGTAGTTGATTTTGCATATCACTT
>VMDO01023225.1:0-32019 GCA_007922755.1 Pedetes capensis | reverse complement strand
AAAGGGGGGGAGGGAAGATAAGAATGAGGTCAATATAAATGGACTAGAAATCGCATGTAATTGTTCTAACAAGATAGAAACAAAGACCACTACAGGAAAAGTTTCTATCTTAAACAGAAATGGAGACTTGGATGGGAAACTTAGATAGGAAGGGGGGGAGGGGGGAAACATAGAGGAGGGTAAGGGGTAACCTATATGAATAATGCTTATCAAATTGCATATATGAAAATTGTCACAACGAAAAGCATGTCAAAATGAATCACATTATGATGTACATTAAAAATTTCTAATAAAAAAATAAATAAAAATAAAAAAACTAATCTTTACAAAGGAACTGTATAAACATAGACACCTGGGAAGATTTTAAACGTACATCTACATAATGTGCAAATGTGTGCTTTTTCTTAATCATTTCCTCTCACTTGGCTCTTCCTCTGATTAGCTTCCTTTTCCTGGTCCTTGAGGTCTATTCCAGGTGGTCATAACGACGGAGTCCCACAGCAGGGAAAAGCAACAACATGTGAAAAAGATCTGAGATGAAAGAGAAAGCACAATGAAAAATTCTGGGGCTTATTGCAAAGACTAGAGGCTGTCTTTCTTGACTGAGAAGGTCTCTAAGTCCCTGAGTGCCCTTTGGAGAAGAAAGACCCACATTCCTCCCAGATCTTCAATGCAACCAAAATCCTTATACTTAGCCTGGGGGTGGGGGAGGTTCCTAGGGACACCCGCAGGATGGGAATGTGCCCTCAGCATTGGGCAGTGCTCTCACTGGCCATGGGGCCAGCAGAAGAGAGATTCCCACAATCCAATGAGCAGTGACTGGAAGTCAAGTCCTCATCTCCCTTCCTGGACTCTACAAGATAAACTTGGTGCCCTGATATTGCTCATTAATGCTTTACTTACCAGGAGGAGGCTCTACACCCTACAAAATCCATATTTGGTCTTAGGTTTGGAGATGCCGTGAACCTCTAAAATATGTACTAAATTTTGTTGTTGTTGTTGTTAGGTGCCCTCAAGTCGGTATCCGACTCATAGTGACCCTCATAGGGTTTTCAATGGCTGTTTCAGGATTGCCTTAGGAGTGGATTGTCAAGTCCTTCTCCCATTTTTGTGGTGCTGGGAATTGAACCCGGGACTTCAGAGACTGCAGCGCAGCACTCTACCAACTGAGCTAAATCCCAGCCCCGTACTAAATTTTAGGCATGTGTTTTTCTGAGAATAGACTATTTATTTATGGTACTTGAGGTTTGAACCCAGGGCCTTAAACATTCTTTGCAAGTACTCTCTCACTAGGCTGCACCCTCAGCCCATCTTTTAAATCTTTAGATAGGGTCTTGCTAAGTTATGAAGCCTGCAGCGGTAGCCCTGTGGCAACCGATCCCGTCAGATCTCGGAAGCTAAGCAGGGTCAGGCCTGGTTAGTACCTGGATGGGAGACCGCCTGGGAACACCAGAAGCTGTAGGCTTGGGAGAAGGACCTGGCAACCCCCTCCCAAAAATCAATCTGCCATTGAAAACCCTATGAACAGCAGAGAAGCACTGACAATAGCGTTTCCCCTGTTGAACAGAGGGTCGCTATGAGTCGGATACTGACTTGACGGCACCTAACAACAACAACAAGTTATGAAGGCTGCCTCTGGCCTTGAACCTGTGATCCTCCTGCCTCCACCTCCAAAGTTGCTGGGATTACAGGCGGGAGCCACTGTGCCTAGCTACTGTGTGACATTAAAAAGGTTCTAAAATACGCTGATTAACCATTTCTTGCCTGCAGCTATAGCCCTGTGGCATCCGATCCCATCAGATCTCGGAAGCTAAGCAGGATTGGGCCTGGTTAGTACCTGGATGGGAGACCGCCTGGGAACACCAGAAGCTGTAGGCTGGGAGAAGGACCTGGCAACCCCCTCCCAAAAATCAATCTGCCATTGAAAACCCTATGAACAGCAGAGAAGCACTGACAATAGTGTTTCCCCTGTTGTACAGAGGGTCGCTATGAGTCGGATACTGACGTGACAGCACCTAACAACAACAACAAAATAGGCTGTGTCTTCTCCAGAATGTCAGGAATCACCATGATTCAGGTATCTGCAGTCACTGTGAGAAGGAATCTATGGTGTTTCTCAGGTAATTGCTTCTTTTAAGATGCTGCAGGAAAAACTAAAGTCCTAACAAAATAGGGAAATTGTCACAAGTATAACATGACTTGGAGGTTGAACCCAGGGTATCGCACATGTATGCTTATAAGTGCTGTACCCTCTGCCCATTTTTAAGAACTTTTAAAATTTTGAGACATTATTTCATTAAATTATGCAGACTGCCTCTGGTCTCGAATTTGAGATCCTCCTGCTTCTGCCTCCTGAGCCACTGCACCTGGCTTTGATTTTTTTTTTTAAGAAGTGAGTTAGTGCTGGGCCCCAAGCACATACCCTCTAATCTCAGCAATTTGGGAGGCTGAGGCAGGAGGCTTGTGAGTTCAAGGCCAGAGGCAGCAATAGCAATGTAGTGAGAACCCTGTCTCAAAAAGTAAAAAAGTGGCTGGGGATGCAGCAGCCCAGTAGTGGGGCACCCTGGGTTCAATGCCCCAGTACTGAAAACAAGAGGAAAAGAGGAGTGAGTTTATTTAAAGAGAAATGGGAAAGGTTACAACTGAGACAGACCACAGAAGTGGCAGCTCCTGAAGTTTGTTTTTTTATAGATAGTTCCTTATTTACTGGGGGGACCCAGACAACATTAGGGCAGGGCCAGTGTAGAATGGGTTTTCTTGGAATTCCTAGGGTGTGAGCCTTTTCATGATCGCTTTTGCAAGGATTCCTCATGACTAATAAACGTACTGGAATTTGGTTCTGTGTGCTTTTGTTCCCTGCGGGGGCTTATTTTCCCTGCTGCTCATTCCTGGCAGCTTCCCCTCAAGAACTGGAAACCTAAAATTATGATAAAGGAGGTAGAGACAAATCTGGTTATTTCTTGCTGAAATTGGTGATAGTACAAGGGCTGCCACCTCTTTCTCTACTTTTTTTTTTTTTGGAGACAGGGTCTCGTTAAGTTACACAGGCTGCCTCTGACTCCAACCTTGTGGTCACCCTGAGTTGCTGGGTTTAGAGGTGTGCACCATGGTGCCTGCCTGGATTTCCAGCTTTTGCTGTCGGCAAGGGAAGGGTGATCCAGGAGTTCTTAGTACAGAGCAGAAACAGTTGCCTAAGCCAGTACATAGGGGCAGATATTCTTGTGACATCTGGAGTTTGACTGCCTGGAGCCCCAAGGCCAGCTTCCCCCAGCTCCTCAGGTTTTGTATTCACATTGTACCTTGTGATTAGGCTTACGCAGCACCAGGCTGGCTCCTGGATTGGGATGGGCCTCCTGTGAGGTTGGGAGGCAGAGAACAGGACCAGCAGCTGGTTCCTTCCCAACCTGAGGTGCAGAAGCTTTTTACTTTTTAAATTCTGTGTAAAAACAAATACTTCTCAACCAAAGTCAATGGTAGCAGATACATCCATTAAAACATACACATACATACACACAACACAAAACACACAAACAGGGTTTTTCAGAAGCCCTGTTTTTGAAGTTATGATATAAAAGAAAAGCAAATCTTCCTACTTCAGCCACAAGTTGTAGAAAACAAGGATGACTGGGAGGATAGCCCTAATCTTTGAGGTGGTACTAATCTTTTCAGTGAGGAAATACAAGGCACCAAAGTTAGACTTTAGAGTATTTTAATGTCCGTTTCCTCAGTGGATGCATTTTAAAATTCTTAGAATTAACAATTTAAAAACAGCAGAGCAAAGGAAACATAGAAAATGCAAACAGTTGGATCTTGCTAATTTCAGATTCTAGGCATGATGTGATTTTTCGAAACAACCAATTAAAAAAATGCTTACTTTGAAAATCTAGAAATTCAAATGCAGATGTCTCTTTGGGAACTACAAGTGATTACAGCCCAGGTAAGGGTCACACGCTGCCTTTGGCTCTTCCTGTCATGTGCAAATGTGCAGGTGCAGCCCCATGAGTGAAGTCAGTGTTGAAGGAGCCATGCACAGGTGTGGTACAATCTGTGGGACTCTTCAAGCGATTTAAGGGTTTGTAACGGATGCTCTACGTTTGTTTGTGTTGGATAAAATTATGTGTGCTTACTGATCATACAGATGTAGAAAATTTGATCTGAGCTGGGGCTGAGAAGAGCAATTGCAACGCAAAGCAACTATTTACACACATTCAATTATGAAGTATTGATTCCTGCCCTGCGTTCCTAAGAAGTATTGCCACCTGAAGGGCTCTCCATCCTGCCAATAGCACTTGAGACCACTGCCTAGAAGCCTGTCTCCAGCAACAGCTACTTGTTTGATGCCGGCAGGTTGAGATGCACGGCAGGTATGCTGTGGAGTTCTGTGGTTCCGTGGTGAGGTACACTTTGGAGCAGGGAGCTGGAAAGGCCCCAAGGGGCCTTGAGACCCCAAGAGAATGTCTGCACTGGTTCTGTAGGAAGGCTCAGGGTGTTTTAAAAGAGCATGTAGACTCTGCACGAGCTGCCCTTGGTCAGGGGCTCCATCTGCACAAGGCTGAACAGGACCACCCAATGTGTATGATTCTCTCCCACCAGTTTGCAGCTCTGGGGCTTGGGAAGTGGGGGTGGGGTAGGAGGGGGATTGCAAACACCTTTGTGGTACAGGAAGGAAAATGGTTTGACAGGGGAGAAGTGTGTGCGGAGATAAACTTGGGGACACTTTGAGCAAGACAGCAATGACTTTGGCAAGCAGCCAGCCCCTCAAAGCTTCACAGCCTGAAGGTGGAGGAGGAGGGCAGCAGGGAGGCGGAGGGAGGACAGACCAACACTCAGATACACACCCTAATACTGATGGGAGGAAACTCAGTGTGTCCACCATCTCTAGTACAAGCAAAGTGTCAGGTAGTGTTTTTTAAGGAAAAAAAATTATGGTGTTTTATAAGAATACATTCTTCAAAAGCAAGAGGTATTGTCACAACCATCCTTTTCTCAGAATTGGAAGCCCAACAAAATGACAGTCACACCTGAAGGAGAAGCTCACAGTCACTGAGAACAGCCCTGGGTCCCGGGATGGCTCTGTGCAGCTGAGTGGCCATCCCAGGAGTCCCCTTGGGAAGTGGCTGGCCAGAACTGAGGCATCATCACGCTGGACACAGCGGGTTCTGTCCATCTTTGGGGAAGAGTGATGAGGGGACTTAAAGCAGATATGAAAACTGTACAGTGAGGTTTAGCAGTGAAGGGACACGCGTAGGGCACGATGCGGTGACTTCTGACAGGTCCAGAGCTAGTCGTCGGTCGCGTCATGAACTGCGTGGGGTAACGGGAGCCTGAGTTCCATTCCACATACATGCCAGACTTGACGTGGCAAAACATCATTGCAAGCAGGAGGAGCAACCAGGAGTATGGATGCGATTTCCCTTCTCTGCCTCCCGCTGGTCGGTCGCCCGTTTGTGTACAGTTGGTTCTGCCCCTCTGTGCACCTGAAGGAGCCCCTCAGAGAGGTCAGGATTGGCATACAGGATTCAATCCCCACCACAAATGAGCCTGTGCAGGCCTACAGGGAGAGAACGCAGGAACTTCTTGAAATTGCAGAAGCTGCAGCCTGGCCTGCAAGGGTCTGCTTTGAGCTGAGCAGGTTTTGCTCTGGACCCCCACAAGGGGGAGCACCCTGGGTGGCAGTGTAGCCCTAAGGGGCCCACACAAGAAATACAGGGAACATCCTGTCATTAGTCTGCTGTGCCCTTTGCAACCTGCCCTTTTCCCTTCCCCCAGCCTACTTCCCTCCGACAGAAAGACCCAGCACCCTGTCCCCTGAACACACACGTCCTGATAAAAATAAATAAATAAATAAAGGCGACCCTCAGACGTTTATTTTGAGTTTCTCTTGCAGATGAGTCAGCTTCCAGGACAAACACTTTTGCTCCCGACTGGAAGACCCTTCTGTGGAGGGTCAGGATGGAAAACGGCTTTGAGATACCTGAGGCCTGGGGTTACGAGCTCTGTGCCTGGTGAGTGTTTGAAATTGGGGCTTGCATGCAGGTGGACCCCTGGAACTGCCCTGGGTCAGGAGGTTGGTCCACCCACAGCCCATGCAAGTGAGGGCCCAGGTGCCTGGGAGTGTGGGGAGGGAGGTTTTAGGGGACTTCCTCAGCCCCGCTCCCCTCTTATCCCCTTCCAGTGAGTTACTGGCACTTTATGTCAGATTCACAAATGCAAGTGTGTGTGCGTGTATGTGCTTAGAAAGACCAGGAGATTGGGAAATGCTATTCACGTAGACAGGAAAAAAATGAACTCAAAAACACTGTATGAGCCAAACAACAACAACAAAAGTCTTGTGAGAAAAGGCAATGAAAATGTTATCTTAACCACAGCTTTTTTTTTTTAGAAGTCAAATAATACCCAGAGCCACAATTCCACTGGCGGCCTCGGCCCTAGACTGGAAGCCATGGCAACCCCTAAAGGCACTTGCTCTCCTCTGGGTGGCTGAAAGGGTCCCCTGGCAGAGTGGGGGCAGGTTTCCAGGAAAGGGAGCAAAGGAAAGAAGAAATGGATGGAAATGAACCCTGAATAACTGTGATCCACACAGAAGTAGGGCTGAAATGACCACGTAACACCACGGCTGGCGACAGAAACTGAGGCGCTTGGAAAGCACGACAGGCAGGTACAGATATTATTGTGTTTTGACGAATGGAGCACCTCGGCAGCCCTCACGCTGCCTCATACACTCTTCGAGGCGTTGAGCTTGGTGAGTTCGTTGGCTTCTTCCAATCCTGCATCTGCACAGTCATCCTTCTCTATGGCTTTGCTGAATTGACACCTTTCTTCAGCTCTGAGGGGCTCTTTCCAGGGTCTCGTAGAAGACAGGTACACGTCTTTGGCCTGCGTGTTGTCATCCGAGCCCAGGGACATCTTGTCCGAATACTGGAGAGAAGGCACCAGGTTGGCGATCTCATCCGTGGGGGACCGTCCGATGCTGCCATCTACCTGGACACGGATGTCTGGGGAGATGGACAGCTGGTGCTGGGGCACCACCCCATTGTCCACGCACTTGGGGTACAGGTAGGTCTTCATCTGCCCTTTCCCTTTGACATTAACCGTCCCTCGGTAGTCAAAGTCGTAGCCCATCTTGCTTAGCACATGGTAGCTCTCTTCACTCACCTGGATGCGGCACTCAACCCCGGTGGTGTCCATCCTGCTGGCGATGTTGACAGTGTCCCCCCATATGTCGTACAGCAGCTTGGTGGTGCCGATGACACCTGCTGTGAGGGGCCCGTGATTAAAGCCAACCCTGAGCTTGAAGTTGAACCACAGCATGTTGTTGTTGAAGTCATCCACCACGCGCATCATCTCCTTGGCAAACTCAAACAGGATGCGCAGGTGCTCTTGTGGATGGCCATCCTCCTGGCACTGGGCCATGTTCAGCCCAGATGCCGCCATGTATGTGGCCCCAATGGTCTTGATCTTCTCGATGCTATTGTAATCCGGCTTGCTTAGGAGCTCATCAAAGTCACCTATCAACTCGTTGAGGACCCGGTAACATTCCTTGCCTCCTTCATAGTTCTCCTCATAGAACTCACCGAAGTTGACGATGCTGGCAAAGATCACCCCTCCACTGTCATGGTTCTTGGAGTAGGTCTGGGAGACCTTCAGCTGCTCGGCCACGTGGTAGGGGATGATGTTCCTCAGGAGCCAGTCGGCCTGGTCCCTCATGCTCTGGATCTTGGTGCGGTGAAGATCTGCTTCCACATCCCCGTGGTAGTGCAGGCGGTAGCTGACTTCAAATTCTCGATTCAGGAACCAGACCAGTAGGAGCAGGAGGAAGAAGTCGAGGATGAGCTCCCTGCCTAAGAGGCTGGCTGGCCTCCTGCCGTCCTGCAGCAGCGAGGAGCTGTTGCATGGGCTCCTCTCGGCACTGGAGGAACAGAGGGACAAGAAAGGACATACCTGCTGAGTGCATCTGTTAAGGGAGAGCTCTGAACCCGCACAGGGAACCAGCACCCAGCAAGTGTGGCAGAATTCTACCCTCGACACCCTGACGCCAGAAAGCAGCCCATTTCTGTTTATTTGGCAGGTTGTCGAGGAGGAGTGACAGGTTGACTTCTGCAACCAAGTCTTTAATTAGTGCTTGGTAACAGCTTCGTAAAGAAGTGTGAAGCTTTACAAAAATCTTTTCTTTTTTCTTAGATTTTTCTTTTGAAAAGTCTCAACGGTATGGAAAAATTAGAAGTCTAGTAAAACACACTCATATACCCTTCACTGGGATTCAAAAATTGTTAATATTTTGCCTCTTTGCTTTTCCTCTCTCAACATAGAGACACAGACACACACATAGACATTATTTTTGCTAAACATTCTGAAAGTTGCCAGTATCATCACACTTCAGTCCTAATTATTTTAGTATATGTCCCCTAAAAGAGGGGCTAGGGTTTAGCACAGTTGGTAGTCTGCTTACTCTGTGCACTCTGGGGCCCTGGGTTCAATCCATAGCTCAGCAAAATTGTGGCAGCCCACTCCAAAAGCAATCAGCCATTGAAAACCCTATAAATAGCAGAGAAGCATTGACCATAGTGCCAGGGTTGGCACAGAGTCGGGGAGTGTTTCATTCTGTGGTACATAGGGTTGATGTGAGTAGGACCTGACTGGACAGCACCTAACAACAACTCCTAAGAGAAGAACCATAACCAGGAACTTTAATATTTTCTGATATATTCCCTTCTTAGATTGCTAATCCAACAGACTTGTAATTTTACAAAGAATTTTTGTAAGTGCTCTATTCTCTACTTGTATAAAAGTTTCACAAAATACATGTTTCCCTATTCTGGATTAGTTATGTTTTACCAAAATCATTTAAGACAATCCTAGCATTTAAAAAAAAAGACATAAGGATGTATGCTTTTAAGAGTATCATACATTGAAAGAAAGTCAAATAGTATAAATGATGGAAAATAAGTATCTTTCCTTTGAGGTCATCAATGTCATTTTCTTGTGGCTATAAAGTATTCTAATATATAGATGCACCAGAATTGGCCTGGATATGGCTGGCTCCTCCTCCTTTAAGGCCAGAAATAATGCTGTAATGAACATTCCTGCACCTGCATCTTTGTATACATGGAATTGCTGAGTCATTTTAAACAATGTACATTTAGCATATGTTCGATATTCCAAACTGTCCTTCTAAGATGCTGAAGGAATTCCTGTTTCCTCTAAATGATAACTGAAACTGCTTCCTGTGGGGTTGTTCTCCTGTTGGAGGGTGCTGGTGGGAAACCCCATGGATGGGGAACTGCAGACAGCAGTGGGGACCAGAATCTCTCTCAAAGTTTGTTTTTAAAATATTTTTCCTTTCGATTTATTTATTTATTTAATTTATTTTTGAGACAGGGTCTTGTTGTGTAGCCCAGGTTGGGCTCAAACTTGCATTGGTCCTCCTGCCTCTGCCTCCCCAGTGCTGGGATTATAAGTGTGCACCACCATGCCTGGGTATTTTTCCCTTTAAAAATACTATATATTAGCCAGGTGCAGTGGCTCATGTCTGTAATCCCAGTGACTCAGGAGGCACAGGCAGAATGATCACAGGTTCAAGGCTAGAGGAAGCATGCATAGCTTAGTGAGACTGTATCTCAAGATAAAAAATTTAAAAAATAGGCTCAGGACATAGCTCAGTGGTAGAGCACTTGCTAAGCATGCATGAGGCCCTTGGTTCAACCTCCAACTACCACCAAAACCAAACCAAAACAAAACTACATATTCACCATAGACAATTTAGGAAAATAAGCAGAAATTTAAAAATATGACTCATCCATAGTCCTACTATTCAGAGGCAATCATTGTTAGCATTTGTTGAATTTCCTTCTTCCTTCCCTCCCTCTTTTTATTTTTTACTTTTTAGTTTTTGCAGTACTTGCATGCTGAACCCATGGCCTAGAGCATGCGAGACAAGTGCTCTACCACTGAGCTACACCTGTAGCTCCTTTTTAAAATTTTTATTTGGGGACAGGGTCTTGCTAAGTTATACAGGCTGCCTCTGGCCTCAAACTCACAATCCTCCTGCCTCAGCTTTCCCCTAGCTCTCTCTCTCTCTCTCTCTTTTTTTTTTTTTTGTAATAGTACCTGTGATTGCTTTGCCTATGTAAGTTTTAGAACTTGACATATTTCTAAAGTGCCCAAAGTGAGCTGCTAGATTTGATGTAATAACAGGCTTATTTTTTTGTTGTTGTTGTTAGGTGCCATCTAGTCATTGTCCAACTCGTAGCGACCCTACATACAACAGGCAAAACACTATTGTTAGTGCTTCTCTGCTATTCATAGGGTTTTCAATGGCTGATTATTTTTTGGGAGCGGGTTGCCGGGTCCTTTTCCTAAGCACCTGGTATTCCCAGGCAGTCTTCCATCCAAGGACAAACCAGGCCTGACCCTGCTTAGCTTCCAAGATCTGACAGGATCAGACCCCACAGTGGTATGGCTGCAGGCAATAACAGGTTTGGTCACTGTATAAATATAACTATATATAGAACTGATGAGTCCTGATTTTAGATAGCTCCAAGATATGAAACCTCAATCCTTTAGTCAAAATGTTTAATAAGTTTTACTGTCACCTTAACACTGAGCATTTATGTTTTGTACCCAAGGAGGCTGCTGAGCTGTACAAGACATCTGTAACAAGCAGGTAAGAGAACTGCTTCAGCCTGTAACCTGCATTTCTTATAGTAAGAAGGAATAAAGGGGGCCACCTCATTCCTAAATTCAAAGAACATTTTCAAAAAGAGGAATTTTAGATGACTAATGTAAGAGTCAACTTATAATTGAACACTTGAACATTAAATCATATGTGGAAAGTAAAATATAGTTTAATCAATTATCCTGGAGAAGAGTGATTTTAAAAGATAAAAACAAAACAAAGACTATTTCAGTCTTTCACTGGCTAAACATGGCATTGGCTAACATTTTGGTGGTTTCAATACCATGTGAAATCTATATCCCAGGCCATAGTGGGAGTGGGGTTTGGTAGTTGCATGGGTGTGTTCACTTGTGGAAATTTATGGAGCTGTCCTGTTAGTATCTAGCGACTTTTCCATGTGTGTTACATGTCACTAAAAAGGTCACTCAAAAATCGGTGATAGATGTTTTGCTTTTAGATACTGTAATATAACAATCACTCATTCATATAAGAATATGTCTCCCAAAAAAGATTATGTCTCTTAAAATTTTCTTTTTTAATTTTTATTTTTTGAGACAAGATCTTGCTGTCTATCTCCCAGGCTGGCCTGATACTCACTATGTAGCCCTGGCTGGCCTCGAACTTGCATTGGTCTTCCTACTTCTGCCTCCTGAGTGCTGGGATTACAGGCATGTACCACCACACCTGGCTGTCTCTTACAATTTTTTAATACCTATAATGAAAGGCCTAGCAGTAGCTATAGCACATACACAATTTCACATAGTAAATGAAAATCATAAATCCATATTTGTGGTATTTTAATAACTGCAATATTTGAGTGTGTGTCACAATTTAATTGCTTTATTACTAAAAACTGAAGTGGATGAATTTTCAGTATTATCAATCACTGTGATCAATATTTTGGGGCATTCTGCCTGTACCCTATACTGAATTCATTCTTCAGCAGATGAGCAAAAACAGAATCATCAGGTTGAAGGCTATGAACATTTTTAAAGCTTCTACTAGATTTTCAAATTTCCTCCCCAAACTACTGAGCATTCTGAGAAATAATGAGGCAAGGCAGACAACCCAGCACCTGAGAGTGAGGGAACCAGGGTCTACACACTGCCTTTGACCAGGTGTGTGACTGTGGGCAGGTTCCTTAGCTTCTCTGAGTTTCAGCTTTTACCTCTGGAAATGGGACAAAAGTAACTTTGAATGTGTTAGGTTATCGTGAGGATTAAATAACATATTATAAGTGCTCGGTAGCCAAACAAACAACAAACAAACAAATCCCCCCAAAACCCCATCAGTAATTTACGAATGCACTACATCTTTGCCTACTCTGGATACTCATGGTACAATTTTTTGAAAGCCCAATGGTAAAGAACAAAAGGAATTGTGCATATTTTAAACGTGCGAGACTTCAGCAGTAATGATACTGACTGTACTCAGTACTTACTTTCTACACGCATTTCTTCCTTTGTGAACCTTTTGTTTTTTGTCCTTCCCAATGTGCTGGCCTTAATTAGCTGTTTACATAATAGTGTTACAAATATTTTTCTGTCTGCTTTGATTTTTCCCCCCTTTTTCTCTAATTTTGCACTCAGCCTTTTCTTTGTAGACCTATTTATTTATTTATTTATTTAGTACTTGGGGGTTGAACTCAGGGCCTCACATATACCTTACAAGTGATCTACCACTGGGCTGCACCCTCAGCCCATTTTTTATTTTTTTATTTTTGGGTCAAAGTCTCACTAAGTTACATAGGCTGCCTCTGGCCTTGAACTCCTGATCCTCCTACCTCCACCTCCTGAGTTGCTGAGATTACAGGTGTGCACCACTGTGCTTGGCCCTATTTATTATGTAAAAGACTGGGAAGTTATTTTTGACCTAGAGGCTTAAAAACTAATTTTATTTCTTCTAGATTTTTCTATATAAAATCTAGAAAAGAATACATACCAAAAAAATTATCTATTTATTTATTTAAACTGGGTTTGAGGGCCTCATGCATGCCAGACAAACACTCTACCAATCAGCTATTCCTTTCAGCTGCTGCTTCTTTTTTCTTCTTCTTCTCTCTTTTTAATTAACTAGTTTATCTTGTGCAATGCTAGGGATCAAACCCAGGGGCCTCCACGTGTTAGATAAGCACTCTTCAAATATGCTACATCCCTGGCCCTATAATATTTATTTTTGACCCTTCAATTTATTTAGAATTTATTTTGATGTTTACAGTAAAGCAAGGGTCAAATATTTATTTTATTTCAATTTTCTAATATTTATTATTTTAGATTTCTACTTGGTTATTTCAAAATATTTTAGGGGATAAAATATTTTTCTTTGATTTGTGATACTTCCTCTACAACATGCTCAAGTTTTCCATAAAATTAAACTAACTCCAATATATATCTTAGTAATCATTTTATATTCCCTATAAGCTACAACTATGACCTGATACTTAAACAAGTAGCATATATTCATTTTATTTGGGATATATCTGCTTTTGGAAAACTCAGAAGCAAGTAGTGGTAAGACCGTTATTCTCATTTGTTCAGATACAGGCTCCATGTTAAAAGCTTACCTGAAATTCTGTGCTGCATCCAGGGGTGAAATTACTATGGAACTAAAATGAAAATGCAGAAAAATATTATTACAAAAGCAAAGAAGTCATTATAGAAAGCCACCTGTTTGTGGGGTTTTTTTCCTGTTTTTGTTGTTGTTGTTGTTGTTGTTGTTGCTGTTTTTGTTTTTGCTTTTTTTCTTTTTGGGGCACAGGGGGCTTGAATCCAGGGCCTTGTGCATGCTTTGCAAGTGCCACCATGCTTGGCTCTGAGAAGAGGTTTTAAATAAATAATTTTCCTTTTTTGGGGAATATCATCTAAACAAATGGTTGTAATCCATGTGCTCACCTCTTCTTTCATGTTGGTGTCTCCCTTCCTTGACACTAGATAGCTTCAATTCTCTGAAGTCCCATCCTCTTTGTAAAAGTTGAGTTTAGGCTTTTGTTTACCACCCTGGCTAGTCCAGCAAGGAGGACGGGGTGCGTGGGCTCAGAGGATCTTTGGGGTAGGAAGGCAACCTAGGTCAAAGGGAGTATCATCCTCAGCCTCCTCCCTGCCAAGATCTGCTGTTTGGATTCTGGGCAGGAAGGCAACAAGGTGGTTCCCATCCTTTTGTCTCTCTGGATCCAAGTGGAAAAGCTCCATGGCTGTGAATAAATGTCATTGTGAATGGCTGATGAGGTATCTGTGACAGGTCTGGAGTTAAAGGCTGGTTGCTGAATTTCAAGCTGTTGACATGAAGCTTTGTAATGACCATAATTTCAGAGGGCTACATCCTCACAAAGGTAAAAGTATGCTTTATTCTGCTTAAAGCAATTTATTCATTATAGTTCCCTTTCAGTTCTACTTTAAATTCCCTTTTTGATCTTAATTTACAGAGAATTTGAATATGTTTCACATTATTATTATAGTAAGTAAATTGAGGAAGGATACTTATTCTGTCCATTACTGACCACTGCTTTGTTAATACTCAAAGATAACTATTACATTTGATACTGCTGATATTGAGACAAATTGGGTCATTTTGTGCTCCTGCATTTACTAAAGCAGTGGTCCTCTGCAATAGTAATGCAACTTCTTGGGGGCACCTGGGAAATGTGTGTGTGGGAGGTCTCGTTGGTTGTCCTAACTTAGGGAGCCAAAATGTTACATGTCATGCAAAGCACAATGAAGAAATGTTCCATGTAATTTTAAAACAAGGGGCTGAATCCAATATAATTGTGAATAGGTCATTCTTCAATACATGCCAATAATGAAATGCTTTTCTAAGAAGTTACAGAGGCCTGCATGACAGTACCTGCCTGTTATCCCAGACATTTGGGAAGCGGAGGCAGGAGGATCGCAAATTCGAGGACAGAGGCACACTGTGCAACTGAGACCTCTTCTCAAAATAAAAAAATTTAAAAAGAAGCTGAGGGTGCAGCTCAGTGGTAGAGCATTTTTAAAGTATGCATGAGATCCTGGGTTCAGACCCCCAGGACTGAAAAAAAAATCATAGAAAAAGCCTAATATTTAGAAGAGGTTTGTAACACAAACAGAAGTTTAATGGGTTTAAGGAATCTTGATATTTTAAAATAACATACTATGTGCATTTTGCTATCATTAAGATTATTGTATTGCCAACAACGTATTTAGCTGATGAAGCTTAAAAGCCATGAAACCAGTTGTAGATATGCAATAGACAATTTGAGACTCATTTTAACAAACTAAGAACCAAATATTCAATTAATGGAACCCATGGAAGAGAGGGATCCCACTGGCCTCCACTTGTGTAGAGTATTTTAAATGCCCCTCTCATTGCAACCAATATATATTTTTTAAGCTTTTGTTGCACCATGAGAACTGATCCTGTCCCCAGAGGTCTATCCCAGGAGCCCTGTTTCCTTGTCCACACTGTCTTCTCCACTCCTTAGCACCTTTCAACAACATAGTTCTGAAGGACAGAAACTGAACATACTCCCTGGTATGTGGAGAGATTTTAAGATCAAAGACAGATGTCCAGTGACCAGCCATTTTTCCCAACTCTTGTGTCATAACATGGAGGACAGTTCTAACGTGATATTTATAAAGATGACCAAGGTCACTTGCAGGATCATTATGTGTCTTCATTTCCTCCATTTCCACAAGCTGTAGCTTGTCTTAGAACATGTGTCTTGCTTCAAAGAAGGTTAGGACAGCTTCCTTTTCATCTCTATATCTACTAAACCTCTGCTCTTTCTGGTTTTGTTTGTTTGTTTGTTTGTTTGTTTGGGGTGGATTCTCTTTGGTGTTTTGAAAAAGGATCTCATTGTATAGCCCAGGCTGCTCTGGAACTCACTATATAGCCTAGGCTGGACTCAAACTCACAATCCTTTTGCCTCAGCCTCCCAAGCGTTTGGATTATAGGTGCGTGCTGCCACGCCTGGCTTTCCTTCTGATCTTTTATTGTCCTGATTGTCTTGTGTGAGAGGGCTTCCAGACTTACTTTCTTAGATTCCATCTTATTCATATGTAAGTTGAAGCATGGTACTGCTGCATTATGTACCAAGAGCAGGTACCCAAGGACATCTATATTCAAATGTATACAGATTGAATATCCCTTATCTGAAATGCTTAGGACCAGAAATATTTTGAGTTTTGGAATATCTGTACACATAAGGAGAACCAAATATAAACAGAAAACTCATTTATGTTTCATATATATATGTTATATACGTCATCTGAAGATTATCTCATATAACATTTTAAATAATGTTGTTCATGCAACAAAGCTTGTATATACTACCAGACTTCTGCATCATGATGGCACTCAAAAAATTTTAGGTTTCCTAGCATTTTTTGATTTCATATTTTTGTGTTAGGGGTGCTTAGCCTGTCGGACATTGTTATAATAGCTTTTTGTCTCCTTTTGCATATTATTCTTAGGACATGCTATTACTTCTGGGGTAGCTGTTTTGGGTCACTGAGGAAGGAGTCAGCACGAAACTGAAAGTCCAACCAAGCCCTAAGTAAAGACAGGCAAGGTAGTCAGGTACCAGTCATAGTCACATACCTGTCCGAGCACAGGGAGATGTAGAGCAGAAGCAGTGGCCCGGCCCCCACGATGGTGGCAAGGGAGGACCTCATCCAGGAGCTGAGCTGGCAGAAGTTACAGTAGTGCACAATGGCCACCAGCACGGCTGAGCCAGTGAACATGGTGAACTGCAAGAGGAGGTGGTGTTAGGACAGCCTGTCCTCTTCTTCCCATGCATGGCTCCCACGTCCCACTGGAGCATCCCAGAGCAGAGGAACTGTTCTCATATCCACATTTCTGCTTAATATCAAATGTCATTGACACTACCAGAAGTCCTATCTATGTGCAGCAGTTCTTACTTTTGGTGGGCTGGCAGTTTCAAGGACAGATCACACATGTTTAGGCTCATGACTCAGTGCTTTAGGTTACAAGTTCACAATGGCATGGAGATTCCACGCTAGATGTACAGGAAAGGCAAAGGTTTTGGCAGAAAGGAAAAGAGGGCTGCACACTGGGGACCTACCACTGGGGGATCAACTACTTTCCAAACGCTTTTCCTTCAGGGCCCTGCTGTGGGCCCACTGAGACATAACTTGGTGTTAAACTACCAAATGCAATCAGCTTGCCTTGGTGGCTCTTGTTACACTGACTTGCACCAAAAAAAAAAAAAAAAAAAAAAAAAAAAAACCTTCCATAACAGCATTAGCTCACCCTTTATGAAGTTTAACTCAAAAGTTTCTTCCCGGAGCAGCAGCTGATCCAGGTGCAAGTCAATTACTTTTGCAGACTGACACATTATCTTGTATTGTCTGGAAGCACGGGATAGATGCTTCTTTATAAAGCATGAAGGAAAATACAAATGCTCCTTGACTTACCATGGAGTTACAGCCCAATAACCCCATCATAAATGGAACTATCAGGCCAGTGATGTGGCTCAAGGGTAGAGCACTTGCCCAGCAAGTGTGAAGTGACAAATGAAAACTACTGTAAGTCAAAAGTACATTTAATATCCCTAATCTGCTGAACACCTGCAGCCATAGCCCTGTGGCATCTGATCCCGTCAGATTTTGGAAGCTAAGCAGGGTCAGGCCTGGTTAGTACTTGGATGGGAGATTGCCTGGGAACACCAGGTGCTGTAGGCTTTGGAGAAGGACCCAGCAACTCACTCCCAAAAATCAACCTGCTGTTGAAAAACCCTATGAATAGCAGAGAAGCACTGACAATAGTGTTTCACCTGTTGTACGTAGGGTCGCTATGGGTCAGATACCCACTCGACAGCACCTAACATAACAATCTGCTGAACATCATAGTTTAGCCTAACCTACACTAACCATGCTCTGAACACCTACATGAACATACAGCTGGGCAAAGTCATTCAATACCAAGCGTAGTTGGCCATCAAGTGTTGACTCTCTGATGTAATTTATTGAGTACTGAAAGTGAAAATCAGAATGGTTGTACGGGTACACTTTTGCACCACTGAGAAGTCAAACGATTGAAAGGAAAAAGAAAAAAAAATCAAAAGCTGAGTCATGGGAAATCAGGGACCATCTATTGCTGATTTGAAACTTGGAGACCGAGTGAGGTTGGAAGGGTCTGCTGTCCACCATGGTCAGTGACAGCCCCATGCCGCTGTGTTTTAAATGGCAGGCTGGAGGCAGTAACAGAGTAAGCCTCTTTCTCAGACTGGATTTAAATTGTTATCCCAAGTAATCAGGCTTCCTTAAAAAGAGAAGGCAGGTCAGGGAACCCAGAGAGCAAAGAGATGAGCCACCCGGCTGAT
The DNA here is from genome assembly GCA_007922755.1 of Pedetes capensis. NCBI lineage: Eukaryota > Metazoa > Chordata > Mammalia > Rodentia > Pedetidae > Pedetes > Pedetes capensis. The sequence goes on along the minus strand of VMDO01023225.1, from coordinate 14,026 downwards.
ACTCACATGTATGTTTGTCTCAAACTCAGAGGTGATGTGAGAGTAGATGGCGAGGGCAGGCAGGGACACCAGGATGGCCCCAATGCAGTGGCGTGGGAGCCAGCCAGCAATCCATTCCAGCAGCCGCTTTGTACACGCCATGACGTCCTCCAGGAAGAATACCATCCTGGACAGGGTGGAGAGGGGAGTGGGGAAGAGGGGCCTTGTGGGTCAGCCCACCACACCCTTGGCTGTCCTGTGCTGCCGCTGCTTCTGCCCTGGTGTGTGTGTGGGCGGGGGCGGGGGGAGGTCAGGGCAGCAGGCTCCACATCCCCTGCACTTGGTAACAAGCAACTGACCAGCCTCACTTAGCTTATCATACCTGATTTTAAGCCCATATGTCTGTTATCTTGTGCTGTGGGGGCTTGTGTGTTGCCTTGATGCTAAAAGCTATGCCCCTGATATTTCAGAATCCAGTAGGGCCACTCATGGTGGACAGGTTTCAGCTGAGCTTCCAGACTAAGACAGACTAGGGAGAAGGACCCAGCAGTCCACTCTCGAAAAAATTAGCCACTAAAAACCCTATGAATAGTAGAGAAACACTATGGAAGTGGTGCTGGAAATATGGTGCTGGAAAGTGAGGCCCCCAGGCTGGAAGGCATTCAAAAAATGACTGGGGAAGAGATGCCTCCTCAAAATAGTAGTAGTTGTTGTTAGGTGCCATCGAGGATACCTTAATCACAGAAATGGAGTAAAGCCTTGGGACCTTCTTTTGCTGATGTGGCACAACTCAATATGAGAAGAAACATAGTGATTGCAACATTGGGCTCAAACATAAAGAGATTGTGTGCATGGCACAGGGTTGGGTAGTGTTTTGTTCTGTTGTACATAGGGTCACTATGAGTCAGATCCAACTTGACGGCACTCAACAACAACAACCTGATTGTAAGATCTCCTGCCATGTTATAGTAAAATGTGTTTGTCAATAGCCAAGATCATGCCTTTGTGGGCCCAAGGGAACATGTGCAAATAGTAACAGGCCCCAATTAAATCTATGCTGGGGCCACCAGTGTTACCTGTTCCCACTGCTTCTGGGACACGAGGTCTTGAATGAGTGGCATTCTATGGGTCCTTCTGGTGGCCATGATAGTGGAGGGCTGGTAGTAGCATCTACTAGGCAGGAGCCAGGCACAGGTGAGGGCCACGCAGCAAAGCTCTGCCTTGAATCCCACACAATTGCTCCACCCACCCCCTACAATCCAGAGGTGAAGAGCCTGCTGACACCCGCCCAGACTCAGGCCTCACTGTGTCTACGTAGAAACTGGCATGTCTAGGAGGTGTCAGCATATGAATCTTCCACAACTGCAGCTCCTCTAAAACCAAGGGAAGACATTTGTTTTGTTTGGGACATCAAGGGCCATTTGGTATTTCAAAAAGCCATGCCACCTCCTGAACCCAGCTCATGGTACTGACCCCACACCTATGTGGCTCACATTTCTAGCTGCCATGTTGGCAGCAGGGATGGTGGGTACAAAGGAAAACAGCAGACAGCTTTGGCATTTCCCAGGTAGCACACACAAGGTGAAGCACTGTGTATGTTAAGTGACTTTCTTCCATTTCTTTTTCACATGACCTCAACAGCATTCTACTGACCTTTCTTTCCTTTGTGTGTCTGGGTGGGCTGCATCACAGGAGAGAGATATTAATGTGATAAAACTTTTTATGCAGAGTAGGGGGCTGAGTGCATAGGCTGGGAGCCAAGGGCAAGGACAGAACAGGTGTTGGCTGAGTGAGGGGCTCCTGTTTGGGGCAGAGCCAGCAGTAAGATGGAGGACAGGGTGCCCCAGGGCACTTCTACAGACACATTCTGCACCGAGTCAACAAGTCCACATTTGTAAAGGCAGAGGAATGGCAGTAAGTGCAGGTAAGAGGAATGTGCTGGGCACCTGAACCTGGTCAGCAATAGCAGAGAGCCCTGAGCTTCTTCAGAACCTTACGCTGGTCCTTTGTTTCTTTAAAATGGGCTGCCTTTTTATTATTGAGCTGTATGAATTCTTATACACTCTCTAGGAATTAGACCCTTGTCATGGATGTGACCTGCAAATATTCCTTTCTGTTCTATAGGTTCTCTTATTTTTTTGATAGTCTTTTTTTTTTTTTTTTTCCTCTCAGTACTGGGGATTGAACACAAGGTCTTGTGCTAGGCAAGTGCTCTACCACTGAGCTCCCTCTCCAGTCCCTTTTCTATTTTTAATTCTTGAGATAAGAGTCTCACTAAGTTGCGCAGGCTACTTTTAGCCTCGAATTTGGGATCCTCCTGCCTCAGTTTCCTGATACACTGGGTAACAGGTGTATGCCACCGCACCTGGCTTGATGGTGTTCTTTGTAGCACAAAAGTTTTAAGTTTTGATGAATTCTGATGTATCTGTTTTTCTTGTTGTTTGTTCTTTTGGTGTCAGATCTAAGAAAGCACGGCCTAACCCTTGCTCAGAAGATGGGTACCTACGATTTCTGCTAAGGGTTTGTAGCTTGGTTCTTGGGCTTACAAGAGGCACCTATCAGCTCCCATGGCCTCTCATTTGCTCCCTGTGTAATTCTCCTCTTCCTCCCTTTCCTGTTTCCTAACTTCCCACTTCTCTTGATGTCTGATTCAGGAGATCCAGGGTCGAGGGGGCTGCAGAGGGCATAGACTCTACCCACCCAGCAGTTCCACCTGTGCAGAGGACCAGTGTCTGCAAGGAAGGTGTTGTGGAGTGGGGTGAGGGAGAAATGAAACGCTGTCCCCAGAAATAAGCTCAGAGGGACAGCTGGCCTCAGACCCGTGGCTGTCACGCTGTGGTCTGCTTGGGCCACCACAAACTGTGGAGCCAGAAGAGGGCGCTAAAGGCCCACCACAGCACAGCTATGCCACTACTGTCACTCACCTGACAGACACCACGACTGACAGCAACTCCAGCAGCAGGTCTGCGCCGAAGACAGCCAGGGCAGCTGGCGGGGGCGGTGTGGCACTGGCCGCGTACTTCAGGAAGCAGGTGACAGATAGAATCAGGAACACTGTTGTGGAGAGAAACACATCCAGGAGGGAGCTGAAGGTGGCACTGGCGAAGGTCTTCACGGGAGAATTCTTTATGACCTGTTTGGAACAGGAGGGGACTGGGATGAACTGATGTGGCTACAGATGTGTGCTTGCCTACTCAATACCAGGTACAGGCTGGCAGGTGCTTTAGGTGAGCCATCTCCTTGCTATTATTCCATTTAACAATGAGGAAACCAGAGAACAGAGAAGTTAAGAAACTTGCCCAGGGTCACACAGCAACTAATTACAAACCAGTGTGCTCCTACTGACACATTACATACTGAGCCTGAAAGATAAGTTACTGCCTGGCAGAATCAACAAGCTGACATCTATAAAATGGAGTTGAATGGCAATACGGGACAGAAACTCCCACTGAATGGCTGGGCCAGAGGTTCAGGAGGTATAGAAGCTGGCTTCATGATGAGACAGGGAGGTATTTAAGCAGCAACCTCAGAAGAAAGCCCCACATGCAGAATGAGAGCACACGACCGCTAGCCAGACAGCAATCATATGCGGGTCTCCTCCGACCTGGCTGTGTGCTGGGAACAAGGGTGGACACAAGGCGCTCGCAGCCTGACAGCAGAAGGGATAGAAACAGGAAATGTGAAATGATGTGCAGAGTATAACAAAGCAGCACACGTGGTTTTAGAGAATTGACAAGAGAGGAAATAGCTATGACGTAACATGTCTAAGAGACGATTCATTCCATGCCCCGTGTGGGGTCATGATCTCAGTGCCCACAACAGCCTGTAGAGGAAGAAATGCTCCTCATCTCTGTGTGCAGACAGGGAGGCCAGGTGGCTGCCCCAAATTCACCCAGCGAACAAGAAGCCAGGCCAGGCTTCAGCCAGACAAGCTGACTCCTGAGTGCACCCCTGACCCTTCCCAGGGGCTTCTTAGGATGCAGAGGCAGAACCTCAGGCTGGGGGTTGTGGTGGGAAGACAGAGCAGCAAACCACTCAAGTTGCTTTCTATTGGCCTCGCACGCTTCTGGCAGCCTCAAGCAGGGACTGGGTGGGGTGGGGTGGACCTGGAGACACATGGCAAGGGAGGCCTGGACCCGTCCTCCGTCTCCAGAGGACTCCCATCAGATCATACTGGCTCTGGTGCCCTGGTCCCAGCAAGGCCCCAGCAGCTGGAGAGAGGGGAGAAGGGGGAGCTCAGACATGGGGGCTGAGGGTGCTGGTCAGCCCTGACGCCAGGCTGGACCTGCCCAGGTAACCTGGGGTCTGAGACCCCTCCAAGGAACTCAGAGGCTCTGTGGGTATCCATGTACCTGGTCCTAACTTCTGAAGATCACTCAGGCCTGTGAGTCTCTGGGGTGAGGCTGGCCATGCTGACCACCTCTGCAGAGGTGCACACTTGTCATCATTCTCTCTGGGGCTCCATCTGGCTCTCTGGGAAACAGCCAGGGATTGGTCAGAGGGGACAAGAGCCTGTTGTGAGGCTCGAACAGGGGATCAGTGTGAGGATCTTCATTCTCACCTGAGAACCAAGGTTTTCTGACTTCCCCAACTCCTATCCTGGAAGGTTAAGGCCCCACATTTGCTGCCTGAGATGTTCTGATAAATACAGCAGAGACTTCTATCATAAGTCTGACATGTGTGACCAAAGAGGGCTCCTGGCACTGCTGGGATCCCAGACAGGAGGGGCTCTGGGGACCATTGGACCCCTCCTTGGACTCTGGAATCTGGCTCCAGGTCTCTTCTGCCTCCTTCCACCCCCTCTACTGTCCTTCCTGCCTGCTGCACGGTTTCATGTCAGGCTTCCTAGACTCACCCGCCTCAGCTCTCCACCCTGAACACTTTCCCTCATCGACCTGATGTGGAGAATTCCAGGCCCACTCTACCCACACCTGGATCTTTGCCTATGTCCAGTAGGGAGCCCTGAGCCAATGCCAGGACATAACAAACATAAACATCTGCAGAATGAGCAAACAGAATTTGAATGAAAACCTTTTTGGTCCTGAGGCTGGGAGGTTGTGCACTTTTGACTCTGGAATGCTCAGAGAGTTTAGGTTTGGGGCCAGGAAAGAATGCTGGGGTCTTCTGCTTAGAAGTCCAATGAGGGTTGGGTGTGGTGGGACACGCCTGTAATCCCAGTGACTCAGGAGGTGGAGGGAGGGGGATCACAGGCTAGAGGCTAGAGGCAGCCTGTATAACTTAGCAAGACCTTGTCCCGAGATAAAACAAAAAAGGCGCTGGGGATGCAGCTTAGTGGCAGAGCACTTGTAAAATATGCATGGAGGGCCCTGGGTTCATCCCCTGGTGCTAAAAAAAAAAAGAAAGAAAGAAAAAAGAAAACTCCAACCAGGTTCCAGGTTCTTTTTTTTTTTTTTCCCCGGTACTGGGGGTTGAACCCAGGGCCTCGCGCCTGCATGCTTTGCAAGTGCTGGACCACTGAGCTATGCCCCCAGCCCATTTTTTCTCTTTTTCACTTTTTGAGACAGGGTCTCACTAAATTACACAGACTGCCTCTGGTCTCAAACTTGTGATCCTCCTGCCTCCGCCTCCCAAGCCGCTGGGATTACAGGCGTGCACCACCACACCCGGTGGTTCCAGGTTCTTGTATTTATTACTTACAAGGGCCCCATTTAGCACATCAGGTGTGGGGCCTGTGTGGGGTGCTGGGATAGAGTGGAGAAGGAGGGCTGAGTGTCAGGCAGGGAGGCCTCTGATTCAGAGACCATAGGTGACTCCAACACGGCACACACACATGAAGAAGAAAGAGGATGTGGGAGTCAGGGAGGGTTTCTTGGAAGAAATGATATGTGCCAAGAGGTAAAGGAAAACAGGAGTTCAGGTAGAGCCCTTCTGAGCTCCTAGACTCGTTGTAGGGGGAATGAAGGTAACAGGGCCACAGGGAGAGAAGTGCTGGTGGGAACCCAGAGAAGATGTGCCTGGAGTACCCTTCCAGGGCTGGGGACAGCCACAGGGGCCCAGAGACACCAGTCTGGCAAGGATGAGATAAAGGACCACAAAAAGTTTTGGATGTTTCTCCCTTGCAAAGATAAATTCACATACAGTTGCAACTTAGGGCTTCCTCACTGTGGGAAAGCAACATTAGCTTTCTTTTTCCTGTCACTTGCTTATGCACAGAGCAAACAGTGAATGACTTGAGAAAATAAAGGATTTCTGTTGTGAAATCGCAGGGAGAACGCACCTCTTCCTGGTAGCTGGTCCTGTAGGATCGCTCTAGCTCCCGATCCAGAAAGTTCAGGCTGAATTGATTGATGGGTGGCTTGAAAAAATAATCTTTCATCAGGCTAGAAGACACAACAGAGATAATCAATCAAAACCCAGCGCAATCCCTGTCTCAGAAGATCACAATTAGTTACCAGAAAACCACTCGCTGAGCACATCCAAAAAGTTCCAGCAGAAAGCCACTATGTGATAGGTGCTATACTCAATAGTCTCTTTCAGGACTTTCTGGAAAGTCCTTTGTGTTCTAAACATCATCACGTTTTATGTTTCATTCCCACTAAAGAATGACCATTCGCCTCAATCATAACACACATTATTAAACCTTGCTTTTGAAAACATATCCCTCATACCCAGGATGAGAAGACAGTGAAGACAGTTCTTTTGTCCTGTGAAATTATCTTTTCTGAAGAACCAGCAGATCCCTGCACTTAGTACTTACATTGATTTGGAGGCTTCAAATGAGAACAATTCATAACTGCTGTCCCATCCATCCAGAGGACTGACAGTAATTATCACCATAAAAGCTAACAGGTTGTTACCGCATAATGGTGTTTATAGTTAGTGCGATTGTGGTACTATTGTTATATATGCAGATTGCACATGAAACCTGAAAGATGCTAAAGCTCAATGATTTTAACAGCAGAGAAATCAAATCTGCTTCACATGACTCTCATTCTTTTATGAATTGCCAGCAAATCATAATATCCTTTTTATGCCAAAGAAAATTAGTATACATTTAAGGAAACACTAACATGATCTTAGAAGGCAAACACAAGTGTGAGGTGCAGTCTCTCTCCCTTGGAGAGTAGCTGTTACCATGGAGTCAGATAAAGCAGATGAGGTGCGTGGCATGTGCCGGGCCACATAGTAGGGGCCCACTGCACTCCTTTTCCTTGATGCAGAGTGGACTCTCTTTTCTGTGACAAGTGTGCAATAACTTAGGACCTTCTCAGATTCAGAAGAGAGAATTTTGTCTCCTTATATTGGCCCTCTCTGTTCCCTTCCACTCAGGTAGGACAGACAGAGGGGAAAATAGTAACACAGCTGGAGGGGAATGTGCAGTGGCTGCCAAGTGGCACAATCAGCCCTGCTCTAAGCTGTGCTGCTCCTTTTATTATTGATTGATGGATTGCAGTACTAGGGGCTTGAATCCAGGGATTTGTGCTTGCATCTTTGCAAGTGCTGTACCACTGAGCTGCACCCCCAGCCAATTTTTTTTACTTTTTATTTTGAGACAGAGTCTTGCTAAGTTATGCAGGCTATCTCTGGTCTCAAATCTTCCATCCTCCTGCCTACACCTCCCAAGTCACTGAGATTACAGTTATGGGCCACCGCATCCAGCCTATTTATATATTTTTCTGCAGTACTGGAGGCGGAACCTGGGCGGTGCACATACTTTGCAAGTGCTCTACCACTCAGTTGCATCCACAAGCCCCCACCCGCTTTCTGCACTTATTTAACAAATAAGATGTTTTATTATCAAGTTTCAATGGGAAAATGTAACATAGTTTCACAGCCCCCTTTCTATTTTTCATCTTGAGAAAGGGTCTCACTGAGTTGGTGGGATTACAGGTGTGAGCCACGGCATCCTCCTTTATGCTGCTCTTTTAAAATTTATATTGGCAGCTGGGCGTGGTGGCGCACGTCTGTAATCCCAGCGGCTTGGGAGGCGGAGACAGGAGGATTGCAAGTTCTAGAGGAAGTCTATGTAACTTAGTGAGACCCTGTCTCAGGAAGTAAGCAAAAAAAATAAAAGGGCTGGGGGTGCAGCTCAGTGGCCCAGCACTTGCAAAGCATGCAGGCGTGAGGCCCTGGGATCAACCCCCAGTACCACCAAAAACAAAACAAAAAAAAATTTATATTGGGAGATACTGCTTCTGGGAATACAGTACAGCTCCTTTTGGACCAATTCACTCCAGAAAACAACCATAATCTCTTGAAAAAAAATATAAAAACAACTATGGAGAGGCACAGGACAGTGACTAGGGTAGAGAATAGAGGGTCATCACCCTGGGAAGAAAGGAAGAGCACCAGGTATATTTTCCATTTTTTACCTTTTTAAATTTTTAAAAATTTTTTGCCTGAAGACAGATGTTGTTGTTAGGTGCTGCCGAGTCAGGTCTGACTCATAGTGACCCAATATGCAACAGAACAAAACATTCTCTGATACTGTGCCATGCCTGGCACTATTAGTGCTTCTCTGTTATTCATAGGGTTTTCAATGGTGGATTGTTTGGGGAGTGGGATAGCGAGGTCCTTCTCCCTTGCCTGGTATTCCTAGGCAGTGGGTATTCCTAGGCATTCCTAGGCATTCTGGTATTCCTAGGCAGTTTCCCATTCAAGCACTAACCAGGCCCACCCAACTTGCTTCCAAGATCAGGCAAGACTGGATGCTAGGGTGCTATGGCTACAGACCTGAAGACAGATCTCAGCCCCCAATATATACATGGTGGCAAAAACTCAGAAAAGCCACTCTTGGAGCCAGGTGTGGTGGCATGCACTTGTAATCCTAGCACTCAGGAAGCTGAGGCAGGAGGATCCAGAGTTTGAGGTCGGCCTGGGCCACACAGGAAGACATTGTCTCAAATGAAGTGGAGGGAGAGGGGGAAGCCAGTCACAGTATTATCAGCTTAAAAAACTCAGAAAATATAGTCTACATTACTATAGATAGAAAATGAGGCTATAAATCCAGAAAGGAGAGAATCAAGGAAAAGGAGTCCCAAATTCTGCATATAAACTCTTCTCTAATCTCTCACTGACCCTTGAAATATTCACATTCATGCCAGACTCCAAGCATCCCAGTTAAAGCTAAAAGAACAGGACACAGAGTTTGGAGTTTGAATTCAGGTAAGTTAACTGCTTGATGAAACAAAAAAGTGATACTTGTCAGAGGAATATAGCAAAATTGACTTTCTAAGCATCATACACAATGTCCACAACACAATCCAAAATTACTAGGCATATAAAGAATTGGGAAAACATGTTCATACTCAAAAGAAAAGCAATCCATGGAGACCAACTCAAGATTACTAACAGGTTGGAATTGGAGGTTGGGGTTTATGATGGACATAGAATACGTGTGACAACATAAGGAGTGAGAAGAGAATATACCAATATTGTAAGAGTTTTTTTCATTGCAAATCAACTTTAATACTAACTCTAAGAATACTAGAAAAATTCAAGGAAGTGCATCTGTACATCCTAGAGCTACCACTGAACTATATCCCCAGAACATAGTTGGAGATTTTAATGCCTTTTTATAGGTAAGGGGTAGAGCAATAGACAGGACATAAGTGAAGGATGATCTAGAGAATATTACCAACCACTTGTACTTAACTGATATTTATGGATCACAGCACTCTACAAATGCAGAATATATGGTATGTTCACCAAAACAGACCACATGTGAAGCCCTAAAACAAGCCTCAATTAATGTGAAAGGGCTGAAATCACAGATTAATTTCTTGGACCACAACAACATTAAATTAGACATACCTAAAAAGTAACGTATCTAAAAACTATTCTTCATTAAAAGGAGCCAGGGCTTCTTGGAGAAAAGGGTAATCCCTGAGCTGGGGCAGGGAAGATATAAAATAAACTTGGAACATCCTGTTATGCTGGAAAGTAAAAAACTGCCCCAAATAAGAGAGGGTCATGTTAAGTGGACCCAGGAGCTACTTTAAAGGGGACTTTCATTGGCCAGCCTCCAAATGTAATAAGCATAAAGATGGATGATAGCCCATGGAATAAAACAGGAGTGCATAAGAACAGAGGAACAGATCAAGTAGCAAAGGGAGAGGGCACTTCTTTGCAGTCAGTGCTGAGAACCAATTGACATGTGCTGGCAGTGCTGGAGTTGGAAATGACCACTTGGAAACATCATAGTAAAGATGGTTTTAGGCAAGACTCATCAATGGATATTAAATCTAAGGATGTCTGATAAGGAGTGGGATAATGGAAAGATGTCTAAGGAGAAAACAATAACCATGTATTAGAGGAACTGGCAACAGCCTGCCTGGTTAATCAAGAGGAAACTCACCAACAAGGGACAAATGAGCATTGTGTGCCTGGTAATCGACATCCTGCGAAGGACACAACATCACTTCCATGATGTCTGGCCAGAGATGTAGAGCCTGAATCTAGTTGTAGGGAAGTATACAAACTCAACTTCAGGGATATTTTGTAAAAGGACTGGCCTGTAATCTTTTTTTTTTTTTTTTTTGCGGTACTAGGAGTTGAACTCAGGGCCTCACACTTGCATGCTATGCAAGTGCTGGACCACTGAGTGGCACCCCCAGCCCTTTTTTTTTTCTTTACTTTTTGAGACAGGGTCTCGCTAAATTACCCAGACATCCTCTGGTCTCGAACTTGCGATCCTCCTGGCTCTGCCTCCCAAGCCGCTGGGATTACAGGCATGTGCCACCACGCCCAGCTTTGCCTGTAATTTTTTAAAAATGTCAACATAATGAAAGACAAAGTATCGGATGAGGAACTGTCCCAGATTTAAAAAAAAACTAAAGTGGGCTGACAACTAAATGATGCACCATGTGGTCCTGGACAGGATCCTGGACCAGAGGGAAAAAGTGCTACCCAGGACATATCTGACCATTTGGCAAAACTGGAATATGGACTAAAGATGACACAAAATATTCCTCCAACATTAAATGTCCTGAATCTGATAACTGATTATGTAAAACAACATCTCTGTTTTGAGGAAATGCAGGATGAAGGGATAAAGAGCATGATGTATTTAACATACTGTCAAATGATTCAGGAAAAAGAAATTCCTACAGAGTAGGGGGCGACAAAAAGGAAGAGAGACATTGATAAAACAAATATAAAATATTAAAAATTGGTAGATTGGGAAGATTATAAAGGAAATTCTATGTAGTATTTATGTAACTGTTTAAGTTTCAAATTACTTCAGAATAAAAATAAAGTCATCTGATGACAACAGAGGACAAATGCATGGATAAGGCAATTCAGGAAAATAGACAGACTTCTTTAAACCTTCGCCACCTCTGTGGATGGCCCCATCTTACCTGTCTTCTTTGATAACATCCACGAAGTGGGCGTCAGTTTTCTCACGGATGTTCTTGAACCTCAGGGGTAGAAGGGCTGACTGGTCCAAGCTCACACCCGCCCAGCGTCCCTTCTCCTGAAGAATCTCACACAGGGAGGTCTGACTGTTGGTAAGCTTTTCCTCTTGTGGAGGGCTCAAAAGGCCATTCTGGGTTTTGGAGCTGGGCCCTCCTGAAGCCTGCCTCAAGACAAAGAGGGAGCAAGCATGGGAAGTGAAGGGGCCTGGAGAATGTATTAACCTCCACCTGACCTTTCTGCCATGCTGGTGGCCCTGTGCTGAGTGCCAGACGCCCTGACCTGTCCACAGGGTACCACCTACAAATCTGTTCCCACCCCACACTACCTCTCTGCCCACCTGCTTCCCCTGTGACCCTGCTCTAGGAAAGGACATCTCTGGGTGTTCAGGTAGCTGGGTGAGCAAGGTCACAGGAGGAGCCAGGAAGGGAAGCAGAAAACCAACACTCAGGAGTTTGTTTACCCAAAGCACTGGGGCTCCAGGGGGCTGTATGTAAAGGATGGGGGACCCCCAGGGAGGTGTAAGGAAGGGTCCAGGGAAAAGAAACGCAGTCTTCTCAGTCTGCTGAGCTGAGGTTGAGGTTTAGAAGGTAGATGAAGAGGGTGTTATGTGTTGGGGGCCTCTGTGGTTGCAAAAGACAGAGACCAACCCCATGCAAATCCTTTGGCAGATGACAGAGGATGAAGAAAGATAGAAACAGGAGCCCCTGGGGGAGGCAGCCCAGAAGCCCTCCTGAAAGCTTTTGTGTTTGGGTTTTACCCTGCTTTGCACTCTAGTCCTCTGGTCTCAAAGCCCCATTGCCCCAGCAGCCTCCCTGTTGCTGGCCTCACCTGCAAGCCTCTCTCCTGCATGTTGCTCACCTGGAAGAGGGCCCTCTTCTCTTTGCACCTGTATCCTGCCAGACCTGGAGTCCAGCTTCCAGCCCACACATCCTCTAACCACTCCAAACTACACGTTTAAAATCAATTGTCCGTCCAGTCCATAATCATTCTACTTTGCATGAGTTGGCTCTGACTCTCCATCCCGTTCTCTTCTCCTCACGGTGTGAGGGATGATCCCTTCCCTAACAAGCTCATGCTCTACCTCTGAGCTACATCCCGGCTCCACCCACCCTGCTCTTTACTGGTCTATTCAAAACCCAAAGACTAGAAGGTATGGAATGCTATTACCCAAGAGGAATTATTCTCAGAACTAAGAAGTTGATGAGACAGGAATGTCACCTTGGGTGGATGCGCCAGGAGAGGAACTGACAGGAACAACAGCCATGAGCTTGTTACCTTGGTGCTGGTCTTAGGCTCGTCTTGACAGCCGTTTTGCACGGCTCCTCCCTCTGCACAAGCTTCAGATTTGGGAGCAAACGTGATTCCACACGAAGGGCAAGTCTATGAGAAAAACACAGGCCATTGGAACACACCCAGAAAGTGCAACGACAGTCTGCGACAGTCCGCAATTCAAACAAGCCTGCTTTTGTTATTGTAATGTGCTGTCACACAGAAATGCTGCAACCAAATGGAAGGCTTGCTGAGCCACTCAGGGAAGAGCTGAAAACAAACTGGCAGAGTGCAAATGGAAATACATAAAAACCTGTATACGAACGTACATGGCAGCCCTGCCTACAACAGCCAAAGAATGGAAACTCAAATGTCCACTGACTGACAAATGGATCAACAAATGGTGGTCTATCAGTGCAAAAAGGTATTATTCAGTCATAAAACACGATGAAGCATTGGCACATGCTACACATCCACTTTCATAGATGAGCCTTGAAAATACTATGTGTATTAAAAATATTCAAGCACAAAAGGCCATATAGTATGTGACTCCATCTACATGAAATGTCCAGAAAAGCTAGCTTTATACAGACAACAGGTAGATTAATGGTTGCCAGGGGTGTGTAGGGCGAGGGGGATGGAGAATGACTGCCAATACATATGGGATTTGCTTATGGTCTGAATGTTTGTGTACCCACCACAATTCATATACTCAAATCCTAATTCTTGAAATGATGGGTATTAGGAGGTGAGGCCTTTGAGAGGTCATGAGGTGAGAGCCCTCACGAAAGAGATTACTGTCCTTAGAACAGAGACCAAGAGAAGCCCCTGTCATTTCCATCCTCTGAGAAGGCGCCATCTGTGAACCAGGAAGTGGGCCCTCATTGTACATCAGACCTGTTGGCATCTGGGTCTTGGACTTCCAGCCACCAGAACTGTAAGGAATAATACTTCCTGTTTTTTGTAACTCACAAGTTTATGGGTCTGTTTGTTTTGAGACAGGGTCTCACTGTGCAGCACAGGCTAGCCTGGACCTCACTACATAGACCAGCCTGACCTAGAACTTGTGTTGATCCTCTTGCCTCAGTCTTCCAACTACTGGGATTACAGGCAAGTGCTCAATATATGGTATTTTGTTATAGAAGCTAAATGGCTCCTATGTTCGGGGCATATATATTAAGGAGCGTTATTGATTCTTGCTCGATTGTTCCTTGTATTAAAATGTAGTGACCATCCTTGTCTCTTCTAATTAGTTTTGGAGTGAAATTTAATCTATCTGAAATTAAAATTGCCACACCTGCTTTCTTTTGTTCCCCCCCTGCTAGGTATACATTTTTCCAGCCCTTAACTCTCAGTTTATTCCCGTCTTTGTGGGTTAGATGAGTTTCTTGAATACCGC